>MDKI01144122.1:0-29466 GCA_005239505.1 Nicotiana paniculata
AAGAAATATTTACACCAAAATAGTATAGAATTTGGGTGTGGTCAAAAATTAGTTGTTCACACTAAGCAAACAATAATTTATTTAACAAATTTAAATAATGAATAATCCCCTAGTCATCCTAGAACCCGGTGTTACAAGTGCATGAGCAAATTTCTAGGAAATTTACATGTAATACAATATTTGTCCGGAATACAAACTGGACAAAAGGAAACAAAATATATACAATACATCCGAGGGAGATTCTATTGGCTGCGGGTCGTCTCGAGAGAAACAACTCTCCTATGTCTCCATGTCAGCCACACCACTACATTAAGCGGGGCCACTAGATATGTGCAACAAATATGCACCGCAAGTGTAGTATGAGTACGAAAACAACATGTACTCAGTAAGTATCCCGCCTAACCTCGAAGAGGTAGTGACGAGAGGTCGACTTTGACACTTGCTAGAGGTCAATTTAATATAAACAAGGGTGACGCTAAGTATGGATGTCATAATAAATTAACAAATAGTGACAGGAAAGAACAACTTCTTCCATAATTACAAATTTTAATCTCCGTCATTTCAGTTGACAACTTATAATTCAAGGACAGTAAACAGTTCAAATCACAGAAAGTACTCAACAAATATCATGCGCAAGTAATTCCGAGGGTCGAACGGCCCGAACCAACATAAATGTAAACTGTGCACTGCCGAAGGGTCGAACGACGCGAACCATAGATGCATCTATTAACCTGCCGTGGCGTATGGACCGCTCCTATGAGAGTAGTGGAAAAAATCACCCCGCTCACGGAATATAAATTGTGAAGCGGTCACACATAAGCATACACATTCAAACAGTCCACCCCGACTATATCGGAAAAACAATTACCTAAGAAAATCACAATTTCTCTTTTAATGGTCACAAAGATAGTATTTAAATCTATTCTAGAAATTCATTTTCCAAGTTCGATAAGGTTTAAACATTTTTAAATTTATCAGTAAAGTTACAAGTACGGCAAATAAAACATGCTTTTGGGTCCTAGACTACCCGGACATAAGCATAATAGTAGCTACGCACAAACTCTCGTCACCTCGTGCGCACGTAGCCCCCAAAAATAGTAGCACATGATTGATTATTTCACCTATGGGGACAATTCCTCCTTACAAGGTTAGAAAGGAGACTTACCTCGCTCCGAAATTCCATAACCGACTTCCATGCCCTTTTCGATGACTCAAATTGATGCACAACGCCCCAAAACTAGCCAATAATTACGCAAATCCATTAATATATGCTCAAATATCCATTAGAATCCAATTTATAACAATTCATAACCCCGATCGAATAGTCGATAAAAATCACCCTTGGAATCGCGTGCCCGAATTTTGAAAATTTTTGATGATAAACATTACCTATAACCTCACGAACTCAAATATATAATTTATTCCAAATCCCATGTCTTATTTCGTGGTCAAAATCCAAAAATATTAATTTCTAGGTTTTGTACCAAAACCCCAAGTTTTCACTAATTTTCCATGAATTTTCATGTTAAAAAATATATACAATCCAAGTATTTAATTTGAAATAGGTGGGAATCACTTACCTTGACATAGATGATGAAGATGGAGCTCCAAAATCGCCTCTAGGTCGTCTCCCATGGAGGAAATGAGATGAAATGAGCCTAACCCATTTTTTCCAAACTTATACACTGCCAGGCAAGTCTTCTTCGCGTTCGCGGGCCTACCCTCGCGTTCGCGAAGAACAAAAAAGATCTCGAAAAGCAATTCCAAACTCTTCTCAGATAACCTCTAGTAGAATGGTCATAACTCTTTGTACAATACGCCAAATGGAAAATGGTTTACTATTCTGAAAACTAGACTCTAAGATTTAAAAACTTTCATAGTTTTGGTCATCTCCAAATTCCTTATAGATTTCGAGATATAAGCTGCCAAAGTCAGTCCTGTGCAACACAAATTTCTTCTTCATCCTCCAGGACACACTATAGTGTACCAACCATAAATCTTTGTACAAAAATCCAAATACTAAATGGTTTACTTTTCTAGAAACTAGACAAAATGGGATACAACTGTCATTTCTACGTCATCTTAGAATTCTTTATAGATTGTTATATATGAGCCTCCAAAGTCAAACCTGCACAACAGAGATTTGTCTTCTTCGCGAACGTGAGGCACCCTTCGCGAACGTGAAGAACAAAGTTCCTGAAGCCAAATCCTTCTTCGCGAACGCGAGGAGATCCCCACGAACGCGAAGAAAAACACCAGACACCAGCATCAACCATTTCAAAATAGCCCGAAATGATCCGAAACTACCCGAAAACACACCCGAGGCCCCGGGGACCCCGTCCAATCACACGACCTAGTCCCATAACATCCCACGGACCTGATCGAGGCCTCAAATCACATCAAAGAACGCCAAAACCATGAATTTCACTCCAATTCAAGCTTAATGAACTTTAAAATTTCCAACTTCTATATTCGATGCCGAAACCTATCAAATCACGTCCGATTTACCTCAAATTTTGCACATAAGCCATATTCGACATTATGGACCTACTGCAACTTCCAGAATCGGAATCTGACCCCGATATCAAAATTTCCATTTCCGGTCCAACTTCTTAAAACCTTCGAATTTCTAACTTTAGCCAAATGACTCCAAAAAGACCTACGGACCTCCGAATTTACTTTCGATCATGCTCCCAACACCAGAATCACCAAATGGAGCTACTCCCAGACTCGGAATCCCAAACGGACATCAATATCACTGAAATGCACTTCAACCTAGACTTATGAAATTTCTTCTAAAATGCTGAGTTCCACAATATGCGCCGAAACACTCCTGGGTCATTCAAAATGCGATCCGAACATACGTCTGAGTCCAAAATCATCATACGAACCAACTGGAACTTCAAATCATGATTCTGAGGTCATTTACTCAAAAATCTAATCTTAGTCAATTCTTCCAACTTAAGGCTTCCGAAATAATAATTTTCTTTCCAAATTGACTTCGAACTTCCCAAAATTCAATTCCGACCACGCCTACGAGTCATAATACCTGAAACTAAGCTGCTCACGACCTCAAACTGCCGAACGACGAGCTAGAGTTCAAAACCACCGGTGGGGCCGTTACAGCATCTATTTTTTTCTCTAGGAAAAATTGCTCTCATTTTTGCTCTAATCTCCATCTTTTTTTGTTCTTTTTTTTTCAAGATCTCTCTTTTCTTCCGTTAACCATCCGAATTCATCCCGAGGCCCTCGAGACCTCAACCAAAAATACCAAAAAGTCATATACCACTATTCAAACTTATTCCAACCTTCGAAACACTCCAAACAACATCAAAACATCAAATCAACCCGAAGTTCAAGCCTAAGGATTTCTAAACTTTCGAAATTCGCCAACAATGCTGAAACCAACCAAACCATGTCCGAATGACCTGAAAATTTGCACACACATCACAAACAACACTACGAACCTATTCCAACTTCCGAAATCCCATTCCGACCTTGATATATAATTTTCCATTGCCGCCCGAAAAATACCAAATTTCCAATTTTGCCAATTCAAGCGTAATTCTACCGCGGACCTCCAAATTACATTCTGAACGCACTCCTAAGTCCAAAATCACCTAACGAAGCTGCTGACATCATCCATAACTCCTTCCGGAGCCGTTTATAGAAAAACTCAAATTCCGATCAAATTCTCACCGCTTAAGCTTCCAAAACTAAAATCCTTCTTCCAATTCGACTCTGAATCATCCATCAACTGAATCCAACCATGCACGCGAGTCGATATACATAATATAAAGCTGCACAAGGCCTTATTCCATTGAACGGAGCTTAAATTCTCAAAACGACCGGTCGGGTCATTACATTCTCCCCCTCTTAAAACAAACGTTCGTCCTCGAGCGTGCCACGATTCACTTCGAACTCATCCAATAAATGAATGCACACTTCCAACACACACCCGCGGGTGGTCCCACGTCACCCCAATCTACATAAGACTGACGACGCCATATCAACCACAATTTATCCTTTCTACCAACACTGATAAGCCTCATACCCAAATTCTCACCTTCTATTCATTTACAAAAGACCCGATTCTAAATTCATATCCGGTATCAGTTTCGAATCGCTCCATCAACTCATGCCTACACCCATAAGGTACGACCACACAACATATCACACCACACATAGGCCCTTAATAACACTTCTGATCACAATAGCTGCCTGAAATCAACCCAGCACTGGCAATTAGCCTCATATCCGATAGAACTCTATTTCAAACCTCCATAACACTGATAATAATTCAAGAAACACGAAGACCTCTAAATTAGACACCCAAATCACCAAGCAGCAACTAACACTATCGGGCACACACCCCGCAAGCTAAAACTCAAGAAGCACAGAATGAAATTGACTAAATATATGAAAAGAGAACACATAAGGAAAATACCAAACAAGCCCGACAAGCACAACTCTCTATCCACACTAACCTTAAAAAACAATATAAAAAGGAAAGAATTAAAGCATATGAAAAATCACAAGGATCCCATCCTGATATAACTTCCACCGCGGTACTCATCCTGGTTCAAACATATCGAATCACAAGAGATCACGAGGGTCTCGCCCTCAACTCTAAAGCACATATCGAATATATATCATACCAATTGAAATCTTCCACTAACTCAGCTCTGCTACTAAATCACAACACTCACTGAACTCTCACCCAGGTAGAGAATTTAATCACAACTCGTAACCAAAATTGTTTACCTTGAAAATGGTAATTATAATTATATTTGACTTTCTGGTTCTAAAAATATGTGATCTATTTTAATACAATTTGTTTAGGTAGTAGATTCTAAGTGAGAAGTGAGAAAACGAAATAAGAGCAAAGGGTAACGAGATTATGCAAATCGAGCAGCGGAGAGACAAGGTCTCGAGGTCGGTCGGAATGGGCCTCGAGGTCGAGCTTAGGAGCTTGACTATGGGCTGTCGAGAATGATATAACAGTATTCAAGGCCTCGAAGATGGCCTATTTATGATTAATAATGAGTAATAAATGAATAACAACTAATAAATACAATAAATGAAAGGCAATTAATTAGTCAAATAATTGTAGAGAATATTTTTGTTAGAGAGCAGAGGATGTTCTTGTTTTTGTATTCAATATCATGTGTCTTACAAAGTGACAACGGTACCCTTTATATATAGGGGAAATCCCAACATAGTACATGTGTAATTAATACAAAGAGAGATGGCTGGTACAACCATTTAATGTCACGGTACGAGCTTGTACTATTTTGCGTACTTTGTCAGCTTTAACCACGTGCCTTTTAGGAATTTCCCGCCTTTCCATGCTGGTCTTCGATTCGCATTGCCCCGAGGTCGAGGACCTTAGATATGCCCCCTCGATGCCAAAACTTGAACCTTCGAGCCTTCTGAGCGCCGCAATGATCGTAAAAATGAGCTCTCTGATTTCAGTCGTATATATATAGTCCACGTGTTTCTTAAAATGAAGTGATAAGAAACGGTCTTGACTTCTTGCCTCTTTTATATCTCCATTATGACGTCATTCTCATTAGAGCACTAAATGGCATGACATAAAATGCTGCGCAGAGGTCACCATCAGCACAATTCCCGAGAAGACAACAAATCGTTATTGGTTCGACCTTTCCGCTTCAATGCATTCCCAAAGGGCCTCTATAAATACTTGAGTCACTTTCCCTTTCATAATTTTACATCTTCTTCAAACCTTCAAACTTTTACTAAGTGTTTTCCACTCTTATCTTCTATATGCATTTGCTTCTTCGTCTTCTCTTTTCAAAACTCAGTTATAACCATGGAAAAAACTTCCAAAATGGTACCTCAAAAGGAGGGAGCCGCTTCTTCATCACGCCCGTCTAAGGGAAAGTCAAGAACTCCTCCTACCATCGAGCAATGTATCCCTAGACCTTTCGACACCATCTCCGATTTCGATTGAAAAACCCCCTTCTACACCAGGCCGAAGCAAGCCCATGTCTTGATATATAAGTGTAGTATCCGGTACAGAGAGGGTAACACTTGACTGCCGTTGGGGGGAGGCTTCCCTAGTAGAAATCCCTACAGCTGACGAAAAATGCACAAGGCTGTCTTTCTCAACGTATATACATACCCTTTTACCTTAGGCCCCGTAGATTCTTCCTCTCCACTGATTGACCTGGTGATTCTCGATTTTTGTCATCAATACCGAGTGATACTCGGTCAGATCTATCCTTCTTTTTGTAGGATTGTATATATGATTCGACACATTAACAACATGGTCGAGGGAATGACTTTCACCCTTGACCATTTGATCAGATTATACAACCCTCGTCTCTTCCGCGAGGGCCTAATTAAACTTCACCGTCGATCTACCAAGACGTTCTTCGCCTGCATCGATGAGGATAAAGATCGGGGATGGATGAGTTGATTTTTTAGAATCAGAACTTCGGACATCATCCTTGCTGATAGAATGCCATTCCCAGAGGAATGGAATATGAAACGTAAGTACCCCTGAATTGAGTATGCTTTGCCATCTTTTTCTCTTTGACTGATTTTCTTCTAATTGTGTAGCCACTGTTTGGTTTCCCGGCGCGGTCCAGAACCTTCCAGGGTGGTTCAAACTTTTAGAATCCACTTTTCCATACAAAAAACACGTATGGGGTGAGCTAGCTAAAACACGGCGGCCGGCTAAGAACCACAGTATGCTATTGTCGTCATTGTATCCTCATTCTTTATAAGTACTTTCGATGGTGGTGTTTTTTTGATATAACATGCTTGTGACGGACTTGGTGAAGGTATGTTGATGAGACTGCCCCTACCTGGTGAGGAAGAGACTCCGAAGACCGCCAAGGATAAAAAAATAAAGATGGAGACCTTGGCAGAGTCTCCAAAATCCAAAAGGGCAAAGGCTCGGAAGCCCAAGACCGACACCACAGTCTTATCCTCAACGACCACTGAGAGCCTGCGAGTCGGGGAAGAGAGTGATGATACCTTCCCTTTGTTACAAAGGGCAAACGAAGCGTTGATGCTTCGAGAGTTGTTGGGAGGTCGTCTGCTGAGTTGGAGGCGGCCGGTGCGGACCCTCCTTGTGTTGAGGAGACCCTAGAGAAGGGTTCGGGTGCAGTCCTCGAGACGCTCGTCGGACATGTCACAGTCTGTGTTGATCAGCTCGGAAGTCTTGCTACTGGAGATTTTCGAGGCCGTGAAGAAGACTCAATGGAGGTTGATGTTGCCGGTGGATTTCACTCGGGCCCGTCATTTTCTCCAGGAAAGATACGAGATGCCCAAGTCAGGAATGTTCTCTGTTTGGAGACCTCTCGTGGAGTGGATGATGCATTTAGAGACTATCTTGAAGGGATAGAGGAGGAGACCGATGTTGATGGCCCCATTGACCTCGAGGACGCCGAGAGGCTCCAAAAGCAGGTGACATTCTCACAATAATATGCTGTTCTTCGATTTTCTATTTTTGCTTTCTGATTTTCTTCCTCTGTGCTGCAGGTCAAGAAGCTGCATGACCAATTCTTCTCCAAGATGCAAGATGAGTTGACTCATCGTGGAGAGGAGCTTGAGAAGCTTATGTCGGAGTCGGTCGAGCTGGAGGCTCCATGTGCCCGAAAAGAGGAGGAATTGATCAACCTCCGGGAAAGCTCGGAGAGAGTGCTCCGAGAGAGGACCGACTTCATCGAGCAGGTATTTTGGTACCCACACTTTTATTTTTAATTGTAATGTTTGGTTCTGATTGACTTATTTTCTGTGCTTTTTAGATTAGGCAGAAGGATGCCCTGGTGTAGCGGCTCTGAGAGGATGTTGCGGCCAAGGACGACGAAATCCTTGAGCTGGCTAGGTTGAATGATGTCGTGGCTTCGAAGAGGGACGCGCTTCGGGGGAAGCTATCCTCTATCCAAGGCCTTCTTCGAGGTGCTCAGGAGGAGGTTGTTTCACTGTCTACGGCCAAGTCTAAGGCTGATGAGTTTGTCTCCTCATATAAAAGGGATGTTGCTGCTGTAAATGACCGGGCCAGGGAGATATTCGAGAAGGCCTAGCTAAAACTGGTTCGGGCAGTTGCTCATGTCTGCATACAAGCCAGGAGGCAAGCCTTCGAGGAGGTGAGCGCTAAGGGTGTCGATATCTCTGCCGAGATCGAATAACCCAGGGCCTTGGAGGAAGAATTGGCAGTTCCGAATACGTCAGATGAGGGCTCTGAAAGCGGTTCAGACAACAGCGAAGGAGAATAGTAGATTCACCTACTATTTTGCGTTTTTGCTTTTCTGTATATGGAACCCTCAGGGGCAATTTTATTATAAATACCCTTGTAAATGCATTTTTGAAATAAAATATCTCTTTGATACATATCTCCCAATCTTTGCTCTGCAATGCTTACTGAGAAACTCCGGACTAAACTATAAGAAAAGTAACATTATATCATCCTCGAGAAAACCTACACAATTTATCACATGAAGAGGAGGACTTTGGAGGGGGCGCGAATAAGGAATTGTAAACATCGATGACTGCATTTCCAAAGCTCATGAATTGGAGACAACTGGTCTCGATAACCTCCCTGCTTGGCCAATTTCCTCTGAATCATCGAACACTATATCCGATTATTCAGGAACCAAAGAGGAAGTTTAAGGAGAAGAAGAAAAGGATGAAGGTCTTACACCTTATAGTTTCGTGCGTGAGAGTACGTCATAAGTTAAATGATGTAAGCTTTGAAATGAGATCATCTTTGAACTACATAAAGTAATTTAATCATGTTAACTTGGAGGTTCCAAATATTTAAGATCATGGAATGCAAGTACCAAGAGGGTTGGAAGGATTAGAAGCTAAACCAATTGAAGAAAATAAGATTCGTCGAAAGTCGTCAAGTTGGGAATGTTATAAAATGTACTTTTGGGGTGAAAATAGGGTGCTCAAAAAATGACAAAGAGGTTATTTTCTGAGTTACTATTTTCTTATGATAGTCATGTGTTATATTTTAAAGTCCAGCGAGTTATGGAACAAAAGTTGGCAAAGATCATCACAAGTTACATTCATAAATATGTTGAATATTAGGTCAAATGTCGCTGAGCATTTATCCCAGTGTACTTGGACCACATATCAAATTAAATATCTACGAGTCTATTTTCTAACTCATTAAACCTTTTGTCGATATGATATCAGGGCAGAAAGATATGAGCAGTTTTGCGAGACTGCGCATATTGTATAGGTGACAAGTAGGTGTGTCACTGAAGCTTTTTAAGAAATACATTTTGTGTGTTATATGATGTATTTTTGGGAAATATTATATACCACATTGAAGTTATAGGAAATTAGTTTCTAAGTCTTTTAACCATTAGTTCATATGACATCGGGATAAAAAGATATAAGCATCGAAAGAAGGGTCAATGCTAGAGTGCCAAGCTAGCACCTCTTTGACTTTTCGAAAGTTGATATATATATCTATATATATATATATATATATAGGTTTCAAATAGTCATTCTCTTCATTATTCTTCATAGAACACGACGATAGAACCCCCCATATACTTACCCTTAATCTCTCTACAAGGGTTCGAAGACGATTAACATCCCGAGTACGAAATAAAGAAGCGATAACATTAGAACGATCCCTATGATGTAAGTATCACTATATCGCCTCTCTTTTTCTTTGTAATTTGAGTTTTGGAAGGTACTTCATAGTTACAAAAACACCTACTTTCTGCATTTAAGCTTTTAAATTTCAAGGAAGGTTGATAAATTTTTTTCCTAATAGCTAGAACTTACTGCACGGTGATCGGAAACCGTGAGTTTGATTTATTTCAATTTTAATGGACTGTTTTGTAGTCCACTCGTGTTGGACTCTTGTGCTGATTTTTTATGGGTTTTTGGAGGATAAATTGTGTGGAGAAACACCACATAATGATGGAATGGTGGTCTGGTTGTTCGTCGTTATATTTTTAAGTAGTTTGACACTACTTTGGTTGTCGTTTTATGTATGAAGTGATTAGGCTTTGTGGGCTATTTTGTGGTATATTGTGATGGAGATATAGTTGGAAAATGATACAAACATGTTTTTATTGTTGTTTTTGGTATATATTATTGGAGGAGGGCCTTGATACAAGGGAAATGCTGCCCAAATTTACGTAAACGAGCTACTCGTTTAAGTTGCGGACTTAGCCTTTACTCAACAATGATTTTGAATCTCCTTATGCTGTGGTAGATTGAGTTGAGTTGTTTGAATAATTTCTTGGAAGGTATTAAGGACTCAATGGATTTAAGTTATGATAAGGTTAAACCTTTCTTCATTTTGGCATGATCGCGAAACTACATGCGTTTGTTAACAACTTATAAAGAGAAGTTCTTATTCCTCAATTTATCTATATTATCCTAGTATCATAAGCTACAATATTCTCCGTTATTAGGACTTTATATTCGCTTAAGTATTTTCTTCTTTCAATCAGGATAGCAGAGAGTCTATATATATAAAGTATTACAGTATTTTCATAACCATTAAGCTACAATCGATGGGTGGGCCCATATGGGAAACCTCTCATCAGATGGTAAGTTATATATCGAGCCTACTGTGGTCGAATGCCTATGAGAGAGCTAAGAATGGCCGAGATACAGAGCTTAGTATGGCCGAGCGCCTATGAGTGAGCCTATTATGATAGAACAGTATACATACCGAGCCTTATAAGGCTGGACAGCTATTTTATTTACTGTATTAAGAGAGTTGAGTCAGTATCAGCAGGTAAGCATATCTTCAGATTATCTTTAACTCCTAGTTACTTTCAGTTATATTATCAGTTCAGTTTCAGCTTTTAGTTATTTTTTTCCTTACATACTCGATATATTATTTTGTAGTATCGTCCCTTTTGCTGGGGATGCTGCATTTTATGCCTCCAGGTCCTGATAGACAGATGGATAGACCTTCCCAGTAAACAGAGTCAAACATCAGCTTGGTTTGTAAGCTCAACTTCCTCGGAGTTACCAGGCCTAGACCTTGGAGACCATTTAACATTTACAGATTTGATGGGTAGGTCGAGGCCCTGTGCGGACCATGATACAGTTTCTTATCTCTGGAGGCTTGTAGACAATTCTTGCATATTTGTATATCAGTAGATGTTCATGGCGGCTTCGTCGGACTGCACAGTTATATATACCAACTTTCGGGTATGTCTACCCCTTAGATGAGAGAGATGTTATAGATGATTCAGAAGATGGCCTCATCGGCCTAAGTTGAGGGTTACCCCTCTAGAGTTCATAGTTACAGAATAGTACGCTCGTGCTGAGTATGGCACCAGGTGCCGGCCACGACTCTTCAGGTCTAGGGCATGTCAAACTTAGTATCAGAGTTGTTCTATCCTATGTAGACTTCAAGTCGTGTCTAGTAGAGTTTTATTTATGGGTGTGTTGTGCACCACACTTATAAGTAGGTGGATACAGGACATTTAGGACTTCTACTCTTTCTTCTTACTCTATACGTGTGGTAGAGATCAATTGTAAGATCCAAACTCCTAACTTTTATTTTATTCATAATACAATGATACCTACATCCAGAAAGATAGTTGGTAAGGGATTGAATATGGTTGTAGAAGAGTTAAGTCATAAGAACTTGATTTTGCATCATGTTTACGATGAGTAAATATGAGGTCTTCAGCAGATCAGGTGTGTACTAAGATGTGCAAGCTTCTTGATAAAGAACCCTAAGGCATAATTTTTAATCCACCTATTTGGTAAAAAGAAATAAGAGAATAAGAAGGTAGACACAACTTTTAACAAGTAAAAGAAGCAAGTTGAAGAAGGGTACGTGGTACCCAATTAGTGAAGATTATCAATACTTACAATTCAGGCAGAGAATTATAAGCATTCTAAGTTACTTTACACAGTAACAAAGATATATACAATTTTCCATACCCATCTCAGTTATGCCCTATGAAAGATAACATTTATTGTTTAAGAGAAAGATGGGACATCATGGTCCAGTCGGGGTTAGAGTAACCCAAAATGGTGGATGGATTGTTATAATTAGCTAAAATATTTGAAGGATTGTGCAAACGTGGTAATAGATCTCCTTGTGAGACACCTAGATGGTGCGCTCTATAATAGAACAGTTAGATATAAATACTAGAATGTTTAGAAATTTCAGAAGACAAGCAGTGGAATCCTAGAAATTAAAAATATTTATCTTAGAATGGCTCCAGTACTTAGTCAATAGAGAATGTTAGGCGACCCGAAGAGCCAGTAGAAAGAGCTAGGGGAGCTAAAAGTGAAATAATGTTTTGTTCAAGTTTTCAGAATAAGGTAATAGATAGAGAAATTGACAGGAGAATAAGAAGAAGTATTATGAGTAATATGTGATAAATTGGTGATAACGGTAATTCAAAACATAATAGGATGACAGAGTCTATATTCAAGTGAAGGAAAAGATAACAAGTGGCAGACCTTGATACCATAAAGACTATAAGCCATAAAGTCATATCCTTATTTCCTGAAATGATTTGGTGACTCCAACATAATTACTAGAAGGCTACGTTAGACCTCCGGAGTAATAGAAATTAGTATTGGCTAGTAATCAAGAAAAAAAATTGAACAGGATTTAGGGACCGAAGGATTTTATAATAGTCGGCAACGTAAGAATATCAGAAATCGTGTTCTGGAAATGATAGGATGGACAACGGAAGAATAACCTTTAAAATTCATTCAGGAATATGCCTCCCTAAAGCAAGCACTATGAGCAAAGTTATGCTTAAGGGACTAAGTGTGGCTTACACTACGTGCCACTCTCACGCGAAAGAAATTCAGTTACCCCTGGTATAGAAGGGTTACCTATAATAGCCAAATATGCCAAAGATAAAGAGGTAACTATGGGCTAGTAAAGGAAAATGCGGTAAAAAGGCAAAAGAGGTGATATTGCATTTATTCATATCCTACAAATATGTTATGACTCCATAACATTATACAAACATGATGGCGGGGAGATGCAGTAAAGGTTCCCATCCAGGATGGTATTGATAAATAAGTGAGAATACACTTGATATATTAGGAGCCAGTGTGAAAGCTAAGTTAAGACAAAAGAAATAACCCAGGATAGGTTACGCATAATGTATATATGAGCATGGACTGAAAATTAGTTAGTAGTTGATTCGGGAAGATCTTATTTATGGCTAGACAAGAGGTCTCAAATAAATCAGTAGATCATGCAAGATAAATTTAGTAAAACCCAACATGGGAAATTCGATCTCGTAGATAGGATATCGTAACCCTTGACAAATATTCAGATAGGAGTTGGAGTAGTAAAAGGTATCGTATAAGTGTTACAAAAATAAAAGAGAGTGCCACTAGGGAGACAATCAAAATTTCAGTTTAGAAGTAACCCTACAAGCATAAGGGCACAGAGATAAGTAATTAAGGATAATTATTGGCGTGTAAGTACATCAAAAGTTTCGTCGGGTATACGATGTAAAAAAGCTCCCAGATTTACAAGAGTCAGATGGTCTTCCGTAAGTGCTACAACAAAAGACTAGCTGAGGAAATAAAGAAGAAGCTTCAACATAAGCATAGTGACTTAAAGAACAAATGATCTTGTGACAATAGTCTCACTACAAGATTGTATACACTCCATACGAAAGTGGTACAGATGATGGCTAATGAACGGAAAAAGTAATATTTGAGATCATATGAGTTGCACAAAATCCCAATAGGTGTGGGCACTAAGATAAGTCAAGTATTCATGCAACAAGTGGCAGAACGGCCAGGAGAAGTAATTGCTTACTTTTGAAGAAAGTTGAGAAGGCACGAAAGGAATTATTTGATCTACGACCTAGAGTAAGTTACATTATGACCGCACTCAAGACTTCGGAGTACTAACCACACAACATATATGTTGACATTCATACAATTATAGGGGACTTCGATATAAGTTAAAAGAAATAATTGAGTCCACCTCACAGACAAAGGCTTGAATTGTTAAAAGATTATATTATGGATGTTTTATGGTGTCCACCAAAGGCGAAAGTAATAACTAATACCCTGAACCACAGATCGGAAGATAGCTTAAGCCTACATAAAGGCTGAGAGAGAATATGAATCTAAAGGGTTAATCAGCTAAGTAAATTAGCAGTCTGCTTACTAGACCAAGATAATTATAGAAATCGTGATTAAGAACATTGCAGAATCACCCTTAATATAAGAGGTACAAGAGAGATAGTACAACGGCCATATTCTATTACGGCTCTACGATAAAGTCAATTAGAATAATACCATCCTCATAAGAAGTCAGTATGAAGTTCCCACCGGATTGTGTATGCACCAGAGGTGCAAGTATTACAATAGAACTTCAAATTATGGATGTGAATCCTACCTATGTGGAAGGGGGTTATGAAAGATACAGATATACGATGCGAGATTTAATGTTAAGTAAGGTAAAAGTGAAGAAGGTACGAGATACTCACGTGCAAAAGGTTATGTATAGTCCATACTTCAGGTAGATTGCTAGAAGCACTGTGATTCAATATCCAAAAATGATATTGGTGTCGTCAGTAGCATATCATCCACCCTATGGTTTCCAGGTACCAAGAGGTCTATTTAAGAGAGTAAAGAAGAGTTAGAGAGGTTCCAGAAAAATATAAGGAAATCTATGGTGCTAGCAAGTTAAAGGAAGTTTGCGAGTAGTATAAATAGATATGTGTAGGTCGTAAGCTAAAATATGGTAGAGAAAAAAGGTATTACGTATACATGCGTAAGGATCAGAAAGGGTGAATAATCAGGTTACGATAATAGGTAAACCCTTGGGATTAAGGTCATCAAAACAAGAGTGTTGATGGTTCCCATAAGTTATACAAACCCAAGTATAACTTTAATAAACTCAGAGTATTTTAAGACTATGAGAATTTGGAAAAGAGGGAATGTTTCCATGATAGTAGAATAATGGTGTAATGGTGATAAATGATAAGTGTATGAAATTTAGGCCTTAGATTGAGTAATGATTTATAGAAAAAGGGATTTCATGAATTGCACATGATTAGAATACCCCCATCAGATGAAATATTTTGGGATGCTATGAAATACGATTAATGAAGTATTATATCGTCTCTAGGTGGATCAGACAAATAACATCAAATGTTCCCTGATGAGACGTAATCCCTAAGGACAATGTATTACGTAAGAGTTTTCAAGTTAACAGTGGTAGATTATAGATCAACATTAAGGTGATCAACAATAGGCAGATAAAAGTTCCAAAGTATGAGATGAGATTAGACTGTCATTCTTAAGATGAACAGTAATAAGGAAGAACTATAGGACTTATATTTATACATATAGGATAAGCATCAAGAGGGTAACCTGGAGTTGGGTAGCAAACCTCGCTAATAATAAACCGAAGTAGGTGTTATGGTATTGTATGACCTACCTAGATGTAGTAAATTCATAACGATATGGATGAGAATTTCTCCCAATGTACTTGGAATTATGGGACGATCCAATATCAAATTGAATATCTACGAGTCTAATTTCTACCATATTAAACAATTTGTTGATACAACATCGGAGTATAGAGATTTGTGCGGTTTTGCGAGACTGCGCAGACTGTATAGGTGACAAGTAGGTGTGTCACTGAAGCGTTTTGAGCAATACATTTCATGTGTTATATGAGGTCTTTTTGGTACATATTATATACCAAATTTAAGGCCTTGTAATTTAGTTTCTAACTCTCTTAACCTTTAGTTCCTACGACATCCAATTAAAAGATATAAGCATCAGAAGAAGGGCCAATGCTAGCACCTCTTTGACTTTGCAAAAGTTAATATATATATATATATATATATATATATATATATATCGGTTTTAAATCATCTTTCTCTTAATTTTTTTCATAGAACACGAAAAGAGAACCACCATTAACTTACCCTTAATCTCTCTACCATGGTTTCGAAGAAGATTAACATCCCGGGTACCAAATGAAGAAGCGATAACATTAGAACGATCCCTACGACGTAAGTCTCGCCATATCACCTCTCTTTTCTTTATAGTTTGAGTTTTGGAAGGTACATCATAGTTATAAAAACGACTTCTTTCTGTATTTAATCTTTTAAATATTAAGGAAGGTTGATAAATTTGTTTCCTAATAGTTAGAAATCACGGGACGGTGATCGGAAGCCGTGAGTTAAATTTATTTCACTTTAAGTGGACTGTTTTGTAGTCCACTCGTGTTGGTCTATTGTGCTGATATTTTCTGTTGTTTTGCAAGAAACAAGGTGTAGAGAAACCATATAATGATGGAATGGTGGTCTGGTTGTTCGTCCTTACATTTTTTATGTTTTCTTACACTACTTTGGTTGTCGTTTTATGTATGAATTGATTAGGGTGCTTGGGTTGTTATGTGGTACATTGTGATAGAGATAAGGTTGGAAATTAATGCAAATATGTTTTTAGTTTTGTGTTTTTTATTTTGTTGGTATATATTATTAAAGAAGGGCCTTGTTACATGGGATATGCTTCCCAAATTTACGTAAACGAGCTACTAGTTTAAGTTGCGGACTTAGCCTTTACTCAACACGGATTTTGTTTCTCCTTATGCTGTGGTAGATTGTGTTGAGTAATTAAATTGCTGGAAGGTATTATGGACTCAACGCAGTTAGGGTATCCCGTAACTACATGCGTTTGATAACGAGGCATAAAGAGAAGTTCTTATTCCTGAATTTATGTACATTATCCTAATCTCATAAGCTACAGTATTTTCCCTTATAAGGAATTTATATTCAGTTAAGTATTGTCTTCTTTCAGTAAAGAGAGAAGAGATTATATAGATAAAGTATTACAGTAAATTCATCACCACTGAGCTATAATCGATGGGAAGCCCCTATTGGGAAACTTTAGATCAGATGGTACGTTATATACCGAGCCTACTGTGGATGAGCGCCTATGAGCGAAACCAGAATGGCTGAGATACAGAGAGTAGTATGGACGAGCACCTTTGAGCAAGCTACTATGGCAAATAAGTTATACATGCCGAGCCTTATAAGGCCAAGCAACTATTTTACTTACTGTATTGAGAGAGTTGAGTCAGTATGCAAATTATCTTTGACTCCTGGTTATTTTCAGTTATTATATTATTAGTTCAGTTTCAACTTGTATTGATTTTGTTGCCTTACATACTCGATATACTATTTTGTACTAATGTCCCTTTTGCTAGGGACACTGCATTTCATGCCTGCAAGTCTTGATAGACAGCTGGATAGAACATTTCCAATAGATAGAATCAAACACCAGCTTGGTTGGTAAGCTCCACTTCCTCGGAGTTACCATGTCTAGACTTTGGAGTCCATTTTATATGTATAGGCCCGACCATGATACAGTTTGTTATCTCTAGAGGCTTGTAGACAAGTCTTATATATTTTGTATATCAGTAGATGTTCAAGGCAGCTTCATCGGCCCGCAAAGTTATATATATATATCATCTTTTGGGTATGTTTACCCCTCAGATGAGAGAGATGTTATTTTTAGATGATTCAGAATATGGCCTCATCGGCCTAAGTTGAGGGTTACCCCTCCAGAGTTCACAGTTACAGAGTGTTACGCTCGGACCGAGTATGGCGCCGAGTACCGCCACGCCTCTGCAGGTTTGAGGGGTGAAATACGGTTTCGAATCGAAAATGGAACAGCGTTCTTCTGGAAAGGAAAACAAAGTCTCTTCTCTCTCTTCGGGCTCTGACGGAAAAACTAACTGATGTATATATTTTTTTTCCTTTATAAATATGCCAAAACTTCTTTATGGAGTTTGGCCTTTTAAGTAACGAAAGAAACTTTTGGCTTAAGTGTTGTGCAAAAAATATTGTATTTTACTTTCGATATCGGGAATTCACACTTCCGGAATCATCCTTTCACTATAAGAGTTTCATAAGACAGGGCTCTTATGTTTACGGTGCTCTTGAAGAGGACGTCTCCTATTTATTCTGGCAAAAGCATTTGCAGTTTTAACTAACTTTCAAACAAATAAATAAAGTTACTTTTCATTCGGACAAGAAATAAGATAAAAACATAAGGACTTTAATTTATTCAGTCTATCTTTAAATGTAAACTTACATAAAAATTCATTTTCTTAAGTAAATAAAGATGTCAATACATGTGGCTAACTTGTTCAACTTATTTCTACAGGGTTGATCATGCAGCCCCCGATCCTGGTAAGATATAGATCCCGATTCTAACTGTCCCCGATTTTCGTAACACTTTTAGTGTCTTACTATGTAATAGTTCCCTCCCCCCCCCCCCCCAGTGTTCAGATGCTAAGTATTAGAATTCAAACACCGGAGATCTTTCTATCGCCGATGACCCTTTATTTATAGTATGATTTACATTGCTCCCTCATTAAAAACTTTTCCAGCAAAACCCAATTGAGACAAAAACTGGACGAAGGAAAAAAGAGTGCAGCACATACTTTCAGAATCAGCAAGGATCTTCAACAATAACATCTTTTGAGGTGAGTCACGTTCCAATTGATTGGCAATTTTACTCAATTTTATTCTCCAATTGATACAAATATTTTTGGGTTATAGCAGAAATCTGGTAAGGTCTTTCCCACGTTGGTTCCAGCTTCCCGGTGTTAACCTCTCGAGTACTTTGAATTACCTTTCTCAAAACTAATTCTACGAATTTAAAATAACGAATATTTTCTCTGTGGTTGTAACATATTTCCATTCTTTGTTTTTGTACCACCATCCTCACAAATGCCAGATTTCGACGTTCTTCAAGAAAATCCAGTTTAATCTGCTTCATTATATTCTTCTTCGTTTGCTCGGGAATAAGTTATGGTCATTTCCCCAATCTCCACCAGGATCAAAGCTTTTGCATCTTACACAGGTGAAAAAATGTGTTTTACCCGTTCTCGACTCCACCATTGTTCAGTATGCCCGGAGCACACCCCATAGCTCATCTGGAAATTTACCTTTGGTGTATTCTAACTTCTTTTTAAGATTTTAAATTATTATCTTGTTGGTGACTATCGTTAGCACTTGGATGATAAGGAGATGATTTAATCTGTTTGATCTTCAAACATTCCAAAAAACATTGTATCTTTGGAACCTATGAATTGTTACCCATTATCACAAGCAATTTCTTTTGGTATTCCAAATTGACATATGATGTGATTCAATATGAAATCCATTACTTCTCATTCTCGATATTTTTGTAAGCACCAGCTTCAACCCATTTAGTGAAATAGTCCGTTAAAATCAAAAGAAATCTTACATGTCGTGGTCTTTGTGGTAAGGGACCAACTATGTCCATTCCCCATCTCATAAATGGACATGGTCATATCACTAAATGCAAAAGTTCCACCGGTTTATGCACTAACTATGCATGATGCTGACATTTATCATATTTTTGGAAACATGTATTCGCGCTTGCTCCATCCGGGGCTAGTAGTAGCCACCTCTTATCAGTTAGAGAGCCAACAAGACTGCACCAGAGTGGTTCCTGAATACTCCTTTGTGAACTTACATCATTATGTAATTAGCCTAAGATGTCTCTATACACCGAGCCAATGGCCCTTGAAAATATCTCATGTACAATTGACGGTCAAAAAGAAAATAATGAGTTGCTTTAGTTTGTAGTGTCTGGGATGCTTTTGGATCTTCAGGAAATTATCCATGTCTTAAATATCGAATGCAGAAGTTGAACGAGCCAATACAGAATGCAGTAGTTGAACGACCGCACCGGATATAGTTCCTTTCATTTCTATTGACGATCCCAAATCGGATGAAGCGTCTGCGTCCACGTTTTCTTCTCCTAGAATGTGTATAATTGAACATTCCCTGAATCGGGAAAGTAATAATTGAACCTTACTCAAATATTTTTTCATGTGTTCCCCCTTTGTGTCGAAAATTCCGTACACCTGGCTCAATACCATCTAGAATTCACACTTTTTTCGGTTACCATGGAGCCTAGTCTCCGAGCCAGTTCAAGTCCTCCAACAATAGCCTCTTACTTGTCTTGATTGTTAGTTAATGGCACAGTTCTAATGGCATGTCTTATGGTCTCTCCCAAAGGTGTGATTAATATAATCCCGAGACCAGACCCTTTTACATTGGAATTTCCATCCATAAACAAAGTCCAAACACCTAATATTGTCCCTCAAACCAACACTGCTTCTTTAGCAGCTAAAGGCATTAACCACGAGCTACAGTCAGCCACGAGGTCTGCAAAAATTTATGACTTGATTGTAGTCCTGGACTTGTTAAATGTTGAATTAATTAACTTCGACTGCCTATTTAGCCAAGAGACCTGATAATTCAGGCTTATAAAGGACATTACTCAACGGAAAATTTATCACAACGGCTATAGGATGACATTGAAAATAAGGCCTAAGCTTTTGAGAGGCGGCTAACAAAGCTAGGGCCAAATTTTCAAGGTGCGGATAATGTGTCTCTGATCCCGAGAAAACTTTACTAACATAATAAACAGTAAATTCCATACCTTCCTCCTCTCATACCAGAACAACACTTACTGCCACTTCTGAAACTGCCAGATAGATTAACAGTTACTCCCCTTCATTTGGTTATGACAACAAAGGAGGGATAGACAAGTACCTATTTAGGTCTTTCAGTGCATAATGGCATTCTAGATTCCACACTAAATCATTCTTCATTTTCAAAAGCAAAGATAAATGATGACATTTCTCTGAAAACCTCAAGATAAACCTTCTTAGGGATGCCAGCCTACCAGTGAACCTCTGTACTTCCTTCACACTTGTCATTTGATCTGGGATATCCTTGATAGCTTTTAATCTATCAGGGATTACTTCGATTCTTCTTTGAGAGACTAAAAATCCCAAGAACTTAATTGAACCAACTCTGAAGGGGCATTTCTCCGGGTTAAGCTTCATGTTGTATTTTCTCAGAATGTCAAATGTTACTTGGAGATGATTCAGTTGATCTTCTCGATTAAGAGGCTTCACCACCATGTCGTCAATATAAACCTCCATTGTCTCACCAATTTGAGGTTCAAACATTTTGCTAACAAGCATGTGGTAAGTGGCTCGGAATTCTATAGCCTGAAAGGCGTTAGATTATAGAAGTATGTACCAAATTTGTGATAAATGAAATCTTTTCTTGATTTTCAGGGTGCATCCTAATTTTATTATACCCAGAATATGCATCAAGAAAACTCATTAACTAATGCCCGATTGTATAATAAATCATTTGATCAGTGTTTAGAAACGAGAAAGAGTTCTTAGGGCATGCCTTATTTAAATCTTTTAAATATACACACATTCTAAATTTATTATTCTTTTTAGGTACTACCACTATGTTATCTAGCCAACCAGGGTAATTTACCTCTAGAATTTAACCTATAATTAATAATCGGGTTACCTCTTCTTTGAAAAATATGTTTTTGACTTATGATATCCGTCATTTATTTGCCTTACCGAAGGGAAGATAGGATCTAAACTCGGCTTGTGGACTGCCACTTCTAATGAGATACATGTTATATCTGAATGTGACCATACAAAACAATCGACATTAGTTTTTAGAAAAACTATAATTTTTAATCTTAGTTTAAGAGTCAAACCCGTTCCTAAATGGAATTTCCTTTCTAAGAACTTTGTGGACAAGTCCATGCTCGAGCTCTTTAGCATTTGATTTTCTTGCATCAGTTTCCTCCGGTACCTGAAAAGACCTCGGCACCTAGTAAAATTCCAACGACTCCCCTTCTCCATTTTCTTCAATCAGTATGGAAGAGGGCACCAGCTCCTATAATTTATATTTAATTATTTATTTTACCTTGTTATTGGACAATGTTACCGTGTTCATTTCTCTTGTAGCCGGTTGATCTCCTCTGATCTGCTTGACCCCTTTCGGTGTGGCAAACTTCAGAAACTGATGATAAGTTGGCGCACATCTTTCATTTCGTGTATCCACTGTCATCCAAGGATCTTGTTGTACCCCATATCCCCATCTTCTACTTTGAACAGTGTGATCTTTGTTACAACTATATTCATTTGGTGGCAATAGGATCTCTCCACGAGTCTTTACACTCGTTAGGTTGAACCTGGCCAGAAGCTTTGTTGCCAGAACTATGTTTCCAGTCAACTCTTTAGCCTCGTTAGGTTGAACTATGTTTTGATCCATGACCAACATTGAACTATGTTGTCGTAACTATGTTTTCCGATCAAAGCAATTATACAATTGTCTATGCACCACGGTGGGAGCCAAACTGTTTATCGGTAACAATACAGTTAAATTTATAACGTAGTTTATAGACACGTGATTTAATATGATCAAAAAATATGAAATAAATAAGAATGAAATCAATAATATAAAAATAACTTAGAGAAATACAAGCCTGGTTGTATAATGAACTTCTCTGAAAGCAAATATGAACAATATTAAGAACAAAAACAAGCGGAAAAATTTTTAGTATGAGAGTAAATTAGAGCCTTTGAGTGTAGATGATTTTTCGTGTCTTACAATGGATAATAATTCTCATATTTATTAATTTCTTTAGGGAGACAAGATGTCAAAATTAAGCTCCTCTTGAATGAGAATAAAATTGTCATTGAAGAGTGCATAACGGTTAGACATAAATATAAAAAAAATTGTAACAGCTACTCATTTAATGATGTCTTTACCAACCGATGTCTCCCTTTCAAATATTTGTTCTCAGTTTTAATGCATTCGAAATTCACTCAGCACCACTCACATGCTTGAATCTAGTGCCAACTATTTGCTAATTCACATCATACTTGTCTTCAGCGCATGATGTGCTGAGCATTGATATAGAGACAAGTGTCACTCTCAACTAGGTGAATAAAGAATGCAAAAAAGGCACGGTAGAAACACCCACGGGGTAACGTAGGTAAAAACTGCGCCTGACAGCTGTCAAAAAATAAACAACAATGAAATAAATGAAGGCTGTAAAGAAGGGAAGATACACGAAACAGAAGTAAATAAGAAAAGAAATTTGAACAGTTTCAAGGAATGTTTAGTTATAAATGTTCCAGTTACGGTTACCTATGTTAACGGGCAATCAATACAATTAATGCCATCAGCGAGCCAAATTAAGTGTGGGAACCATTATAATTATTTGCTCATATATAAGGATAGAAATCCCATTTGTAAGGGCAAGTTACGATTATTACTGAAATACATACTATTATTCTTTGCTTATTCTTATTTTTTTGTCAATCATTTCCATTCTTTGATCTATTCACACTAAAATTGTTAGGAAAGGTAAGTAAATCTTGGTTATCAGGTGTCACACGCCAAAACCCGAGGAGCGCGACCAGCAATCAACCGAGTAAACTCGAATGAGCAAGCCTGACAGGTTTCATTCTACCCAAACTAATTCATGAATAAAGAGGAGATAAACTTCGTTAATCATACTTTATAAATGTTTCATTAACAACTTCCATTTTTTTCCATTAGCAGTTTCAACCATAATATCAAGAATATGACAATTTTTATAGATATGATGAAAAACATATTTTCCAAATACCAATATTTCTAATTTAATTCCCCCTATCAAACACCACCCACAACCTGTTTACGGAGCATCTAAGTACAATTGATGAATCATATGAAAATGCTGGCAATAAGGCTCCGGCTATACCTCAAAATACAAAGTACATGATAACCAAATGATACAGGACCTCAAAATGAAGTGGGGATCACCAAGTTAGCTGAAAAGAGCGTACCGCTATCACTGATCACTGCCGCCTATTATGAAACCACCTGCATCTATTAAAGATGCAGCGCCCCCGGCAAAAAGGGGCATAAGTACTATCGAATAGTACTAGTATGTACAGCTAAAAATCATCTGTCAAATTAGAATAACCACACAAGTAAAGGAAATCTATTGAAACAACAAGTCACAATCAATAATATCCAAATGCCCGATTGACTCATATCAATTTTCAAAACACGAAAGTAATACATATATCTAGTTGGGAGATCTTTAGTACCGATAATACCACAGTTCACGATACTACTATCGACAATACCATTGTTCACAATGCCACTATTCATAATGCCACCGTATTTTTGGCACGGAGTCCGATCAAGACCCGATCAACTAGGTCATCTCACTGGAGATGTTCTCTACAATCACAATTTTGTTTTCAATTTAGATTTCATATTTCTGCACAATTGCACCATGTGTGCAGCATGGCGTCCGATCAAGGCCTGATCAGCTAGGACGTCTTACTCGAGACATTTCCATTTTCCATCAATCATCTCATTCCACATTTCCCACACGTATTTCAATTTTTTCGGAACTAGAGGCCACAATATTTATGTCACGCTTGGCACTTGACCGAATTTCGTAATTCGAGTTCTTTCCACATATTTCACATTAATATCAATTTCGTCAATAAGCATTTCAATTCAAGATTTTAAGTACACACGGTAGAAATTATAAATCGTGGGCATATAGAGGCTTTCACATATTTTGGCAATTTAACACATATCACATATCTTCAATACATCATTAAGTGACAAGATAGCATACAGCGAGCATTCAAATACATATTGCACAAACATTATTACAACACAAGCCCGTTTGGAATATCATTTTCTACATCAATCAAGGTTGAAACTTACATCAACTGTATGGACTCCTTGAGGGTTCAATTTCTAAGAAGTGAGGGTTTTAGCCACACATACCTCACTAGAGCTTTTAGGCAATTTCTACTTTTTGAAGTCATCTTAAAACAGTTCAGTCGAGGCTCCTTTCGTAATCTGTTTCATTTATTTTCTCATTTCATAGGCATCACTAGGTATAATTAGAAACGTTATCCACACTCTATTTCCCCAATTCATTTAATTCGTTTTCAAACATCTTTATAATTTATCGTCAACTAGACACACTCAATAAAGGCATTTAATACTCATACGAGCAATTAAGAGTATAAGCTGATGCGAGGCTAAAATTCATGGTTTTAAAATGTTATATGCCTTGCATTTTATGTGCGTTAATGATAAAATCACACTTTTTATGCGCTTAATGGAGTTTATTTCATGTGTAGGTGAAGTGGAGAAGGTAACGGATCTAAAGGGATGCAAATACGTCGAAAATACGCATAAGGGTCGAAGAGGAAACACCTGGGCGATAGTCGGGCATTTGGACCCTAAAGCCAGGGAGCCCCTAGCGTTAGGGGGGCGTTTGGCCCCTAAATCCAGGCAGCCCCTGGCGTTAGGGGGGCGTTAGAGCCCAAACGCCAGGCCTGCCCTGGCCTTAAGGGGGCGTTTGAGCCCAAACGCCCGGGGTCCCAAGTTCGATCAATTCCGAGTTTTGACGAGTTTAAGTGTTTCCCGGTTGGAATAGAAGTCTCCTACACGTTTAGGGTTCGTCCTAAACATATAAATAGACCCCAAAAACACAACTTGAAGAGGATTCAAAGGATTCGAAGAGAGAAAACCATTGAAGTGACAAAACATTGATTTTTACATCTTTTATTCATTACTTTGTAGTTCAATTATGCAATTTATTTTGGGTTTGATTCTTATGAACATGTCTAGCTAAATTCTTTAATATAGGGTTTTGGTAGAACCCGTTGGGGATAAACTTATTGTGTTATTAATATAGTTTTGATTGGTTGGTTTATCTATATTTGTTCAACTACGTTCTTGTTGTAGTTGATTGAAATGGCCCTCAATTAGTTGTTCCTATTTATTGTGTATCTACTTGAGAGAGAGTGCATGTTTAGGTAGTTGTTTGGACAACATCACTCCCAAAGTATAAACGAAAGTCATAACCGGGGGTTTAGAGGTTGGATTAGAGATAACGATACCTCGGGTGCAATCTAAAGTGAACTGTAATGCAGTCTAGCTACCGTAACTTGAGAGAGTGCATCTAGTAAATTATCATAATTACTTGAGAGAGATTTATGTTAGATAGAGTGTTCATGATTGATAGGGAAAACTAATCAAACTATATGAAGTATCCGAGAAGTAAGTTCACCAACGGGGGAAACCATAACCTTAGAACTTTATCATCATTATTTACAACACATTGTTAGTAATTGCTAGTTATTATTATTGTTAGTAGAATTAGTAAAACATCGCCAATTTATATTAAAAAGTCTTGAGAAAATTGATTGAGTAAAAGTTTTGTATTCTAAAGAGTTGATTAATACGTAAATTCCCTGTCGGATCGACTCTAGGCATAATACCCCGGATTATATTTGCAATGCCCGTTTAGTCTTTTATTAGACACAGTTGAGCGTGATCAAATTTTGGCACCGTTGCCGGGGAATTAACGGTATTATCAATTGAGTTGGAAGAAATACAAAATTCTGAAATATAGTTAATTGTCTTCAAATTTTTGTTTTCACATTGAAATTTTAACGTTTGCTAACGTGTTACAGGTGCATGCCAAGAAACTCATCGAGGACTGGTGAAGTAATTGAAGCCTTATCAGACCCCGAGAAAGTTTTCAGGGCCATAAACCGAACCAACCAGAAAAGCAAACATCAACCACAAATTGAACAAATTGAAACCGACATGGAAGATGCACATAACCGGAACAATCATGGGGATTATGTGGTAGACCCAGTCGCTCAAATAGGGGAAGAATCTCCTTTATATGACTAGGCACAACCCACAGCTGAGAATTTGCCCACGGCGATATTGGTTCCGCAGATACAGGTCGAGTCCTTTCAGATAACAAATAATATGCTGCACTTATTACAGAACACAGGGCTATTCTCAGGGTCATAGATTGAAGACCCCCAACAACACTTGAAAAACTTCCTGTCAATCTGCAAAACAGAGAGGCAGCCTAACGTCACTCAAGAGGCAATAAAACTGTTGTTGTTTCCATTCTCAGTGACTGGTGCTGCCCAAACTTGGCTAAACTCACTCCCCATAAACTCCATTACCACGTGGGAGGAGTTAGTTAAGCAATTCGTGAACAAGTTTCATCCACCCAACAAGACTGCTCAACAAATTGATGAAATCTTGAGCTTCAGACAGAAACCAGTTGAAACACTACAAGAGACATGGGAACGATTTAAAGGGATGCTGGTTATCTGTCCACATCATGGTAGTCTAGAGCAAATGTTGGGGCAACGTTTTAATATGGGTTTGGATGATACTGTTAAAGCAAATGTTGATGCTTCAACTGGTGGAGCATTTCTGAGCAAAACGTGGAGAGAGAGTCAAATCTTACTTGTTAAGATGGCACATAATTCAGGATGGACAACAAGGAATGCACCTATTACTCCTGTAGTTCATTCAATGCCATTTGATCCATCTAATACTATTCAGAGAACGTGGCCACCTTGATAACACAAATGAGTATACTTACTAAGAAGGTGGAGGAATCAGGACAAAAACAGCAAGTACACATCGTAGACACAACCAATGGGGGCTTATGCACATCATGCATTAGTCAACCACTTGGTAACCACAGGAATGCAGAATGTGACAACCCTCCTTATCTAGAAAATATGAATTATGTGACAAATTAAGAACGTCAGAGACAAGGGGGGCAGAACTGGGGTCAACAAGTTCAACCATATAGGCTACCTCACCAACAGCAAAATAGTGGAAATATGGGCGCCATGAGACCACAAGGCAATGCAGCACCATATCAGAGACCATACAGTTATAACCAACAGAATCAACAACAATCATACTACCCTCCTCAGCATCAACAGGGGGGAAGGCAAGAAGATGGGTTTTTGCGGTTGGAAGCTATGATGCAGCAGGTGATTGGGTCAAATACCGAAATCAGTGAGACAGTAGATGCACATGATGCAACTATTAAAAATATTGAAGTACAGCTGGGGAAGATTTCAAATGCAGTTAACAATCGTCCTCACGGAACTTTACCTACTGATACTCAGGTGAACCCAAGGGACCAAGGCCCAAAACAGTTAATGGCAGTGACCCTCCGCAATGGCAGAGACCTGGACCTAGAACAAGAAAGGAGGCATGAAAGTAGACAGACAAACATACGGGTACAGGTACCTAATGAAATTGATGAATCTATCCTATTGAGTAAGGGCACAATGCAACCAGCTGAAGGAGAAGTTAATAAGCAAGCGAAGCTGAGAAAGAACTTGAGGAAATCCCAGAGCCAGCAGTTGAGGTGATAGTGGAAAAGGAAAAAGAACAGATAACAGAAAAGAAAAGAGCACCAACTCCATTCCCTCAAAGGCTGGCAAAATATCAGAAGGATGAGCAGTATAAGAAATTCTTGGACATGCTAAAATAGATATAGGTAAATATCCCATTGATTGATGCATTGAAGGAAATGCCTGGATATGCTAAAATGATGAAAGACTTAATGTCCAGAAAATTTGATTTCCAATGGCTACTGTCACTCTTACCCAGACTTGTAGTGCAATGGTGACACGTCCTATTGCTGAAAAGTTGGCTGACCCGGAGAGTTTTACAATTCCTTGTACTATTGGCAACTTCTCTTTCGCCAAAGCCCTATGTGACTTGGGAGCCAGCATTAATCTAATGCCACTGGCTATATACAAAAGACTGGGGATTGGTAGAGCCAGGCCTACTTCCATGCTGCTGCAACTTGCTGATAGGACGGTAAAGAGACCGTCAGGTATTCTAGACGATGTGTTAGTGCAAGTGGGGAAATTTGTATTCCCTGCTGACTTTGTGATCCTAGACTGCCGAGTAGATGAGGAAATTCCCATAATCTTGGGAAGGCCATTTTTGGCCACAGGCAGAGCACTCATCGATTGTGAGACTGGTGAGCTTAAGATGAGGCTCAATGATGAAGAAATCACATTCAACGTGCAGAAGTCTATGAGGAGACCAAGTGAGTTCGCTAACTGCTCTCTTATTGATGCCGTGAATGTGATACTGGAAGAAAATGACGCAGCCTTAACTGTTGGGGACCCTTTGGCTGCATGTTTGATGAACTTAGATGATATGGACGGTGAGGAACTAGTAGAATGGGTATTATCATTGGAAGGAAAAGGGACATGGTCGAGGGTTCATGAAATTGAACCACTACACTTGGAAAAGAGAGAGAACCCACCAGCCAAGCCCTCAGTTGAAGTACCACCCAAGTTAGAGCTGAAGCCTTTACCAGCGCACCTCAGGTATGCATTTCTTGGACCTAACTCTACATTACCAGTTATTATATCATCTGGGTTGTTAGATGTGCAGGAACAACAGCTATTACAGGTACTTTCTGAATGCAAGACTGCCATTGGCTGGAAGATGGCAAACATCAAAGGGATCAGCCCAGCTTATTGCATGCATAAAATTCTCTTGGAAGAGGGGCACAAACCTTCTAGGGAACACCAAAGACGGTTAAACCCAAATATGAATGAAGTGGTAAAGAAAGTAGTGATAAAGTGGTTAGATGCGGGAATCATTTTCCCTATCTCCGACAGCAGCTGGGTTAGCGCAATAGTGTGTACCAAATAAGGGGGTATGACATTCGTAAGAAATGAAAAAAACGAGCTGATATCCACTAGAACTGTTACGGGTTGGAGAATATGCA
>MDKI01178884.1:0-33329 GCA_005239505.1 Nicotiana paniculata
TTTTTTTTTTTTTTTGGCGGGGAGAGGGGGGGTGGTTGCGCATGGAGGAGAGTTAAACCTAAAACGGCCTTTTTTCCATGGAAAATATAACAAGGGCTTGGCTTCAAATTCCCTCCAAAAATCACCACCATCTTTATGAATTGTATTAGTAGCGGCAACATTGCTATCTTAGTTAATGGGACAAGAACGAACTATTTTTCCTCATCACGGAGTATCCGTCAAGGAGACTTTATGTCACCATAGATTTTTATCCTGTGCAAGGAGCTATTCTCTATATATATTAATCATCAAGTAGACCTTCAACGATGGGATACCATCAACCTTAGTAAGAAGGGACCCCAACTATCCCATTATTTCTTTGCGACAATTTAACCTTTATGTCTTATGCTAATCAAAAATCGATACACTCCATTCACCATAGCTTAAGGTATTTCTGTCATCTTTCAGGATAAAGAGTCAACCCTGCCAAACCAAAGCTATCTTCTCACCTTAATGCCATAAGGATACCAAGCAACTTGTTCTTCAACTCCTTAATATAAAGCAACTGACAACTTTTGTAAATATCTAGGCTTCCCCATCCTTAATACTAACCCCAAGGCTTTTGACTTCCAATTCATCGTTGATAACGAAAGTAGACTATCTAGTTAGAAATAAATTTTTGTACACCGGCTGGAAGAGCCACTCATGCTAAGTTAGAGATGACGTTTTGGGTCATCACAATGACACTCAAGAAAAAGCGGGAATCTCTCAAAGACACGTGGATTAAGGCGTAAATTGTGGGATAAGATTTGTACGAGTTAGTACAAATCCGTACTAGGTTGTTATACAGTTGTACTAATGGAATTCTTTGTCATAATTTGAAATGTACCATATTAGGGTTTTCTCTTCCTACATAAAGGGACCCCAATCATTTGTAAAAGGATCATCATATTCACTGCAATAGAACATTCTATTCTACTTTTCTCATTTACTGTGCTCAACAATTGTTCTTCAGCTTTATTGTTCTTAATTTATTATTCATACTTTATTCCCCTTAACTCGCCTCGAGACCCCCGAGGCTATCGAACTCGAGGTCCCTATTCCTTTGACAACACTGTCAGAACACTTCTTTTTTCACGCAACCCTATTGCGTGGTTGAGTTAGAAGAGTTTTTTCAGTTAAAGTGATGTTTTGAAAATGGATTATTTATTATTTGGAATCGCCACTTGGAATTGAGTTTTGGTGTTCCAAGTCATCTTTTATTTGAATCCATTATCAAAAGGAATGTTTCTCCTAATTTATGGTCTACGCAAACAAAAGGCTGAGTAAGGAATTCTGTTGACCGAGAGGAAGGTGTAAGACACCCCTCGAGTCTCGTGGTTCTAGCACGGTCGCTTTATTGACTAATGTAAGGCTTAAATCAATCTTTAACTATTTTTATATTTTATTGATTATGGTTTATTTATTATCGCTTAATTAATTATTATATTTTATGAGTTATTTTGACTTAGATGCGGTATGCACATAAGGTATTTCTTTGAAATTGAATATTAAACCAAGGTACGGAATGTACACATGGTCAAAATATAATTATTTTAAATTTAAAGGTATCAAGACGTGGGAATTCGCACATGATCCTTTTATTACTTATTAACTAAAACCAAAATTCTTTTTATAAAAAAGAATCCGAACATCTATATTTGATGAGGCTTTTCAACCGATCATGAACTCAACTTAATAATTAAAACTTCCAAAACAATGGTCAAGCTTAATAATTTAAGAAATAAATCTATTTTCCCAAACAATACTTCAAAATTAGTGCCTAAAATTTATATACACATATTTAGACACAAATATAGGCATGAACAAAATAGATGACCATAGCAAGTTCAATCACCAGAATAAATATATAAATAAAAAGTTAAAATGAAATCAACTACATGATGAAGAAATATAGCATTCCAATAGCAAACCAACATTAATGTTGTAAGCTTTAATGACACTGAAAGCAAATAAATAAGATAGAGATGGACATTTTGTATAAATGAATTGGGGTGAAATTACAAAGGGCTAAGCAAACTCGAGAACTAATGGCAAAGCTTTTATGGGCGACCACAAACGAAACCGGCGACTAAAGAGCTCAACGACGACCTTGAGACTCCCCTTTCGATGCTGCTGTTTTTTTCGTGCAAAAGGGCTGCGTTTTTTGTTGCTTGTTTGGACTGATTTTCAACGTGCTTTCACAAAGTTTTTGGCTAGAATTTTTGCTGAGTTTTGGAGGTCGTTTTGGGGTGGTTGTTGGCTAGTTTCAATGGGGTTTTCTGGCGTGTTTTTAGCTGGCTTTGGAGGTGGTTTTCATACCAGTTTTGGTGCGTTTTTGGTGCGGTTTGGGGCTGTTTTGATCAGGGATTTAGAGCTGAAAGTGGTGGTGGTTTTGAGGTCATTTTTGGGGTGTTTTGGAGGCATTTCACAGCTGGTTTTGGCCAGCTTTCATGGTGTTTTATGGCAGAAAATGCATCGTTCAGTGGTTTGAGGCCATGAGCAGCTTTGTGTCAGGTATTATGACTCGTAGGCGTAGTCGGAGTCGAATTTCGGGAAGTTCGGAGTCAATTGAAAAGAAAATTCTCATTTCGGAAGCCTTAAGTTGGAAGAATTGACTAAGAGTAGATTTTTGAGTAACTGACCTCAGAATCAGGATTTGAAGGTTCCAGTAGGTTCATATGATGATTTTGGACTTGGACGTATGTTCGGATCGGGTTTTGTATGACCCGGGAGCGTTTCGGCACATATTATGGAAGTTAGCATTTTAGAAGAAATTTTATAAGTTTGGGTTGAAGTGCATTTCAGTGATATTGATGTCTTTTTGGGATTCCGAGTCTGGGAATAGCTCTGTATGGTGATTCTGGAGTTAGGAGCGCTATCGGAAGTGAATTCAGAGGTCCGTAGGTTATTTTGAAGTCATTTGGCTTAAGATAGAAATTTGAAGGTTTTGAGGAATTGAATCGGAAGTAGAAATTTTGATATCGGGGTCGGATTCTGATTCTGAAAGTTGGAACATGCCCGTAATGTTGAATGTGACTTGTGTGCAAAATTTGGGGTTAATCGGACGTGATTTGATAGTTTCGGCATCGAATGTAGAAGTTGAAAATTTTAAAGTCCATAAAGATTTAATTGAGTTGTGCTCCATTGTTTCGACGTTATTTGATGTGATTTGAGGCCTCGAGCAGGTCCGCGTTATGTTTTGGAACTGGTTGGTGTGATTGGACAGGGTCCCGGGTGGATTCCGGTTGGTTATCAGATCGAATTTGGAAGTTGAGAAAGGCTAAGGCTGCAGGTGTCTGGTGTAACCCACCTGCGAGGTTTTGGCCGTAGGTGAGGAGCAGCAGAAGCGGCCATGGTGCCGCAAAAGCAAAGGTGGCTGGCTAGGCTGGGATCGCAGATGCGGTTGGCTCACCGCAGAAGTGAGACTGCACCTATGGATTTGTAAGCGCAGAAGCGGGAATGGGCCAGGAGCCCTGGACCGCAAAAGCGGTGACGGGTCCGCACCCACGAAACCGCAGAAGCGGTAGAATGACCGCAGGTGCGAGGGATCGCTGGGCAGTGTCTTTAAAGACGGGAGTTGGCCATTTCTCTTCATTTTTTTCTCTTGGTTGGGGAATTTTTGGAGAGCTTCAAGTGGGGATTTTCGTCATCTATGTCAAGGTAAGTTGTTTCTACTCATTTCAAGTTAAATACAAGATTTGTATATAGATTTGGTAATGTAAATTAGTAGAAATTTGGGGTTTTGGTGGAAAGACTTAGAATTTGTATTTTTGAATTTTACCACGAATTTGGGCATGAAATTTAGAGTAAATCATATATTTGAGTTAGTGAGGCTATGGGTAAAGTTTATCTTTGAAAATTTCGGAATCCGGGCACGCGGACCCGAGGGTAATTTTGTCAACTTTTCGAGCAGAGTTGGGAATTTATATAAATTTAATTTTTATAAGTATTAGAGTAAATTTTCATTTGTTTACCGATATTTTGATAGTTTTGGGCGTGGTGCATTAATTAGAGCCGTCGGAAGGACTTGGAGGCCGGTTATGAATCTTCGGAGCAAGGTAAGTCTCCTTTCTAACCTTGTGAGGGGTAATTGTCCCCACAGGTGAACTAATCGAATATTTGCTACTATTTATGGGGGCCACGTATGCACGAGGTGACGGGAGTCCGTGCGTAGTTACCATCATGCTTGTGTCTGGGTAGTCTAGGACCCACAACCATGATTTACTTGTTGTACCTGTAATTTTCCTAATAAAATTAGACCGTTAAAATTATTGAATTAGTAACTTAATACCTAAGAAGTTTAAAGTTTATTTTCTTAATCATCTAGAAAAGGAATTGATTTTTCTTGGATAATTGTTTTTCCTGATAAACTATGCTTTACTTGCCGTACTTGTAGCCTTACTGATAAATTTATAATATTTAAAACCTTATCGAACTTGGCAAATGAATTTCCAGAAAAGATTTAAATACTATCTTCGAGTCCATTAAGAAGAGAATTTTATCACTTCCTTGAGTAACTGTTTTCCTGATAAAATGTGAATTTAATGTGTGAATATGTGTATCTATGAGTACCTGAGTCGCATGTATGGTTCGCGAGCAGGGTAACTCTATTATTATATATGACTGTGTCACATGATCGATTCGCGAGCAGGGTAATAGATGCATCTATGGTTCGAGCCGTTCGACACTTCGGCAGAGCACATTTTATTATTGTTGGTTCGCGCCGTTCGACCCTCGGCATTGCTTGCGCATGATATTTACTGCATACTTGCTTTGATTTTTACCTGATTACTGGCCTGGAAATTATAAATTGTCAATTGAAATGACGAAGATTGAAAGTTGTAAATGTGAAAGAAGTTGTTATTTCCTGTCACTACTTGTTAAATCGCCTATGATATCCATGCTTGGTGCCGCCCTCGATTTCATTAAATTGACCTCTAGCAAGTGTCAAATTCGACATCTCATCACTACCTCTTCGAGGTTAAGCGAGATACTTACTGAGTACGCGTTGTTTTCGTACTCATGCTACACTTGTTGTGCATTTTTATTGCACAAGAACATTCATAGCTAGTGGCCCTGCTTGACGCAGTGATGTGGCTGACTTGGAGACTTAGATGAGCTGCACCATCCGGAGACGAACCGCAGCAGGCAGAGTCTTCCTCAGATGTATTGTATTTTATTTTAAATTCCTTGTCCAGTTTGTATTTCGGACAAGTATTGTAGTACATGTAAAATTCCTAGAAAATTTGCTCATGCACTTGTGACACCGGGTTCTGGGATAATTATGGCATTTATTCACTATTTAAATTTGCTAAGATATTATTGTTTACTCAGTGGAAGTTCGCTAATTATTATTTAAGAAAATGAAAAAGGAATTACTTCAAGAATTTTAAAATAAGGATTTTATAAATTATTAAGTGTTGGCTTGCCTGATAGTGGGGTCCGGCGCCATCACGACCTTAATGGATTTTGGATCGTGACAACGTGGTATCAGAGCACTAGGTTCCTTTAGGTCTCACGAGTCATGAGCATGTCTAGTAGAGTCTTGCAGATCGGTACGAAGATGTCTATACTTATCTTCGAGAGGCTACAGGGTTGTTAGGAGTACTTCCCTTCTTGATTCCTCATCGTGCCATTTGATTCCTTTGAGGCTTATGCCTATGTTTCTTTCCTACTCAATCTTACGCAACACGAAGCTCTTGCTATAAATCAGACTTTTGAGGAATCATAATGGTACTACAGATATGGTGTGTGATGTTCCTCCATGCACAGATGGTTGGGGCTATTGTCGGTTCTTTGCAGAAGGACATTATGTGGTTTTAGCTCGGTAGTTGCACTTCTGAGGGCTTTGAGGCTATGTGAAGATTGCCATGATGCTCATGAATTGTTACTGCACAGTATTGATGAGATGGTAGGATTCTTGTCCATATGACAGGGCAGTGAATGACTTGAAAGGAGGTCGGCTCAAGTCGTGATTCCAAGATCCAGTATTTTTATTTCCGGTAGAGGAAAGACAATTGGACTATAAATGTTCAGGTTTGAATCGGTAGAGTAATGAGACTTGGTGTTTTCAAGTGTGGTGGAATTTTCATCTGCGACGTGGCGTCATCGTCCGCGATTGAATGTGTTAAGTTCGTCAGTGTTGTGACCTTTTGCAATTCGCCTTGGGGAAGGATATGGTGAGATAGTATTAAAGAAGCGGCTGTCAGAGATTGCGGTGTGCGGTGGTTCAGGATTAAATAGGTATTTTTAATGTTGATGGCTCGAAAAGGGGGATCTTCGGAAAGGGTTGAGGTTGGTAGTGATCTATCGGTTCAAGTGTTGCAGACATGGGTATTGGTTTGAGGATGCAGCTGGGTAGAAAAATATGAGGAAGGACATGTGAGAAGTGTCATGCAATGGTTAAATTCTATAAGGCCAGGTGTAAGAAGAAAAAAAAAAGAGTAATTGCTTAAAGGTGTGAGTTGGACCAAAGTGGGGGAGTGGCAGCGTAGCACATGAGTTCTATGGAAGATAGCTGCACATCTTGAGGAGAAGGTTAGAGCAATTTGAGAATTTTAGTGGACGGAGATTGGGTCCATGAGCTTAATTTGAAATATTGGCTATTATACGGTGGGAGATTGGATGCAATGAAAAGGGGGTTCGACATTAAGAAGGATGCAATATAGCGGTGAATTGGAAGATATTGTCGCGCATTTAGTAGATGTCCATAGGGAGTGAACGGACTGGTTCAGTTGGCGAAGGATAACAGGTTTAGGATGGGGTATTGATGTCATAGTGAGTGTTCCCCGTGCAGCGATGTTGGAGGGTGTTCGCATGTAATTTCCACAGGTGGGTTATCTCCTGTGAGCAAGTTAGCGGTCGTATGGTTGGAAAATTTTATGCGAGGAATTCTATTGACTATTCGATAAGAGGCCGAATATAGAAATGATGCTAGAGATTTAGAGTTTTCATTACATGCTAACAGAAGAATTTAGAGGGATTTGACGGGTTGGTTGTGCAAGATCATGTCTGCAATGAAGAAAGAATTTTGGTGGGTTCTAGAGTGGTGCAAGGAGTAAATTTAGGCTAAGTGGGAGAGTCCCACAACCTGCAATTGGGGTTGCAGGATTTTCTTCTCATGGAGTTGCGGATTATCGGTGTATTGGCAAGTTATTACAGCTAAGGGTAAATGAGTAAAATGGTAATTGCGCATGGGATTTGATAAATGTGTGCAAAAGTTGGCCCTATTGGACCATGGTTAGGCTTGGAAGATTCAGAACTTATGTTTAATGCATAGGCGAGATACAAGGGTAGTGACTCGGTCTCGTGCTTCATTAAGAGGGTGTTCGTGTGCTAGGAGTGCCTTGGAGCTGATTGTATTCGGGGCCAAGTCAGTGTGGGTGACTCTCAATAGTGGTCCCAATGAATTCGAAAGTTAAGAATGCGATGCTTAAGGGTTTCATGTCCGCAGTATGGCTAAGGATCGGGCCTTGCAACAGATTGTGATAGGAGGCCCGGAATGTTCCATGATGTTTTCGGCTTGCAGTATAGTATTGGAGGAATGAGAGAAATAAACTCCAGAGTTGGAGAAAGATTATGAGGATGGGTATATCAGTCGAAGATGTGAATGCGCACAAGGAGGGTATGAGATGGTTTGTGAGATTGAGACAGCATGGTCTCATGAATCAAGGCCACTCGGGATGACTGAGGATTGAGTTCGTTATATGTTGAATGGAGTTGCTATTATTTCTAAGGCAATTATGGATAATTAAAAGAAGATAGACTTGTTAGCCATGGTTGAAATGGCACATGTACGGCAGTGATCAGTTCCTTCAGTGTGATTAAGTTATGCATGTGGTTTGTGCCAGTATGTGCGGGGCATGTCGATCGACGTGAAATATTTTATTTGGGAGCATTCAAGCATTATAGCCTGTTATGGGTGGGCGAATCCCGGAAGGATTGTGGCGGTATAGACTACTACTTAAGGATTTGCATGTATTGTGATTGTGGGAATTCACTCGTGTGTTGTGGTGGTTCTCTTGAATTGAGGTAAGTAAAAGGTTTCTATATGATGAAGTGTTCACCCTATTAGTGGTTCAGAAGTTATGATGGAATTCTTGCGCTATCTCATATTGGAATGTTAGGTGCGGTAAGCAGTATGTAACTGGAAGTAAGGTTCGAGGTTACGGTTCGGTGTTGACAAGGATGTCATGAGCTCGGATGAGGAAGAAAAAGGGATTTGAATGTTTAGAGTAAGCTGGTGTTGTCTTCAGTGTCACCTGAGATCGGTGTTTGGTGAAAGAGTCTTTGCATCATGGTTATGGGTTCTTGATTTATTTTACAGTGTTAGTGTAGCCAATGGTCGATGCGTAGACTTGCTGCCTTGTGTGGAAGGTCGTGGGAGTGTGACCACGGGAAGATCGTATAAGTGTGACATGTAGTCACCTAATTGATAGAAGGCTTAAACCAAGTATAAAGAAGTGTACTATTGCTTATTTGAGAATTTATGCCTAGAAGGCATTCAATTCACTTTGTTGTGGATTGCGGGGTGTTTGTCCCGGCTATGATGGTTGTTCTTGCATATTATGAGAAGAAGTGGGTTAATGTGGACCCAGGCAAGGCTATCAGCCTAGTTCAGTGCGAGCAGAATCAGCTTGATGTTTGTGAATGGATTTAAATAGGATTATGGGCTCCATGTGAGTTAGATGTGTTCATTACATGTAATATTATGATGTTGCCACGTGAGTTGTGAAACAGCTTGATAATTTCCAATGTGTTGAGATTCAGCGTAGTGATGGCGTATGTGAGTAGAATAGCTCTTGAGATTCATATTATATATCGCACCTCAATTTTGCTTGAGTGTTGTCGCGTATGGCTCTATCAGTCTCCCCAGGATGGTATTATGCACTTAGAGTTCTTGTGACCGATATTCAGTATTTTGGCAATAATGAGAAATTTAGCTCGGTGTGTATCTCCTTATGTAGATTTTATGTGTGGATCGGGTGGCACGCCGCCACGAGTATGACATTTGGATCGGGTTGCACGCCGCAATAGTGTGATGTTGAGTAAGGTTCCCTATATTTACTTTTCTTGTGTTTTGCTTCCTATATGTCGGAGGAAGGTTCATATTAATTGCGCGAGTCGATTAGTTCCTTTCATAGTTCGTTCTATGTATGTATCGCCTTCGAGTTGTGGCCTATCGGCACGTTGTGGCATCATCTGATCCTGTTGGTCATTTCTGGAGTGATTTATTGCCTGAGCAATTCATACTGGGTAAGACGAGAGTATTGGATCAGGGATTCAGTGCGATAAGATATGTGAAGTACATTAAAGAACAAATACCATCATTTGGTTCGTGATGAGTTTATGATTCTAGTCAAGAGGAGAGATTCAATGATTGGTTAACTCTGTAGTTGGTTGTAAATTTCTACACATCTCCTCCATTGTGGTGGTATCGTAAGCGTTATAGAAGGACTATATATATGTCATGAGGTGCATTAGGAGCATCAGATTCGTGGAATTTTGGCTATTAAGGTTCAAGGAATGTCATTATAGTTAAATGATGGATTATGCGGTGCATGGTGCTAATTCAGCAAAGGTATGCAGTCATGTTCTGGTACATCGTGTGGTAGTTGATACGATGTTCATATATTGGAAACAGACCTGGCAGAGGATTTCGGATGTTGAAAACATGGTTCTAAGGCCCATTTGCCTAAATAAAAGAGGATATCTTCAGAACTGTTCGAGCAAGTGTGCTCAACTGAGTGGTGGAAGCACAAGTAGGTGCACGAAGTGTTAAACAATGAATTTGGACAGCTCCAAAGCAGTTCTTAACACATTCGAGGACGAACGTATGTTTAAGTGGGAGACAGTGTAACGACCCGATCAGTCGTTTTGAGCTCTAGCGCATCGTTCAACAGTTTGAGGCCATGAGCAGCTTCGTGCCAGGTATTTTGACTCGTAGGCATTGTCGGAGTTGAATTTCTGGAAGTTCGGAGTCAATTTGGAAATAAAATTCTCATTTCGAAAGCCTTAAGTTGGAAGAAATGACTGAGAGTGGATTCTTGAGTAAACGACCTCAGAATCAGGATTTGAAGGTTCCAGCAGATTTGTATGATGATTTCGGACTTGGGCGTATGTTCAGATCGGGTTTTGGATGACCCGGGAGCGTTTCGGCGCATATTGTGGAAGTTAGCACTTTAGAAGAAATTTCATAAGTTTGGCTTGAAGTGCATTTCAGTGATATTGATGTTTGTTTGGGATTCCGAGTCTGGGAATAGCTCTGTATGGTGATTCTGGAATTGGGAGCACGATAGGAAGTGAATTCGGAGGTCTATAGATTATTTTGAAGTCATTTGGCTTAAGATAGAAATTTGAAGGTTTTGAGGAATTGAACCGAAAGTGGGATTTTTGATATCGGGATTGGATGCCGATTTCGAAAGTTGGAACATATCCGTAATGTTGAATGTGACCTGTGTGCAAAATTTGGGGTTAATCAGACGTGATTTGATAGGTTTCGGCATCGAATGTAGAAGTTGGAAATCTCAAAGTTCATAAATATTTAATTAAGTTGCGATCCATTGTTTCGACATTATTTGATGTGATTTGAGGCCTCAAGCAGGTCTACGTTATGTTTTGGAACTGGTTGGTGTGATTGGACGGGGTCCCGGGGGCTCCGGGTGGATTCCGGGTGGTTATCGGATTGAATTCGAAAGTTGAGAAAGGCTAAGGTTGTTGGTGTCTGGTGTAACCGCACCTGCGAGGTTTTGGCCGCAGGTGCGGAGCCGCAGAAGCGGCCATGGTGCCGCAGAAGCCAAGGTGGCTAGCTAGGCTGGGACCGCAAATGTGGTTGGCTCACCGCAGAAGCGAGACCGCACCTGCGGATTTGTAAGAGCAGAAACGGGAATTGGACAGGAGCCCTGGACCACAGAAGCGGTGACGGGTTCGCACCTGCGGAACCGCAGAAGCGATCATGTGACCGCAGGTGTGAGGGAGTTAAAGTTTATTTTCTTAATCATCTAGAAAGGGAATTGATTTTCCTTGGATAATCGTTTTCTAATAAAGCATGCTTTACTTTCCGTACTTGTAGCCTTACTGATAAATTTATAATATTTAAAACCTTATTGAACTTGGAAAATGAATTTCCAGAAAAGATTTAAATACTATCTTCGAGTCCATTAAGAAGAGAATAATTGTTTTCCTGATAAAATGTGAATTTAATGTGTGAATATGTGTATCTATGAGTACCTGAGTCGCATGTATGATTCGCGAGCAGGGTAACTCTATTATTATATATGACCGCGTCGCATGATCGATTCGCGAGTGGGGTAATAGATGCATCTATGGTTTGAGCCGTTCGACTCTTCGGCAATGCACATTTTATTATTGTTGGTTCGCGTCGTTCGACCCTCGGCATTGCCTGCGCATGATATTTACTGGTTACTTGCTGTGATTATTACCTAATTACTGGCCTGGAAATTATAAATTGTCAACTGAAAAGACGAAGATTGAAAGTTTTAAATGTGAAAGAAGTTGCTATTTCCTGTCACTACTTATTAAATTGCCTATGATATCCATGCATAGTGGCGCCCTTGATTTTATTAAATTGACCTCTAGCAAGTGTCAAATTCGACCTCTCGTCACTACATCTTCGAGGTTACGCGAGATACTTACTGAGTACACGTTGTTTTCGTACTCATGCTACACTTGTTGTGCATTTTTATTGCACAGGTACATTCATAGCTAGTGGCCTTGCTTTGACGTAGTGTTGTGGCTGACTTGGAGACTTAGACAAGCTGCACCATCCGGAGACGACCCGCAGCCGACAGAGTCTTCCTCAGATGTATTGTATTTTATTTTAAATTCCTTGTCCAGTTTGTATTCCGGACAAGTATTGTAGTACATGTAAAATTCCTAGAAAATTTGCTCATGCACTTGTGACACCGGGTTCTGGGATAATTATGGGATTTATTCACAATTTAAATTTGCTAAGATATTATTGTTTACTCGGTGGAATTTCGCTAATTATTATTTAAGAAAATGAAAAAGGAATGACTTCGAGAATTTTAAAATAAAGATTTTATAAATTATTAAGTGTTGGCTTGCCTGAAAGTGGGGTCCGGCGCCATCACGATCTTAATGGATTTTGGACCGTGACAGAAAATATGGGCTGTTTTGGGGTGATTTGAGGTGGCGTTTGGCGGCTCGTTTCTGGGGTGTTTTGTGGCTAAAAAAAACTGCTGCATTTTTGGAGTTTCTTATGGTTTTTAAGGTGTTTTGAATGGGGTTTAAAGGCTGGTTTCCATGGTTGTTTCAATGTTGAGGAAAAAGTAGAAGAATAGGACTTTTGTGATTTTTTGCTCACCCCTCTATCTCTCTCGTATTTTTCTGTCTTTCCAGATCTAGATCTTCCTTTGTGCCCAGAAAAAATCCCCTACTAATCCAAATGTATGCCTTATATAGAGAATGTGTAATAGTGTGTGTTGAGAGAGAAGAAGAGTGGGGAGGTGGGGGTTCATGTGTGTGTGTGAAGGGGCGTGATGGAGAGGGGGCGTGAGGGAGAGGGAAGTTGGGCTAAAAATGTGGATTTATGGGATTGGGATTGTTATCTAATTAGAAATCAGATTTTTGAATTCAACTGTTTAGAAGATAAATTAAAATATTAAATAACATTTATTACACTATAGAAAAATCAAATAATTACATGTACTTTAATGATAGTAATAAAGATTCTATAGCTTACTTACTAAAATTCTAATTGAATAAATCATTTTTAAAAAAAAAATCTTTTTCTCCTTACAAATAGAAATTAAATTTTATTCTAAAAGTGTGAATATTTTTTTTCTAACTAGATCGAATAAAATCTATTAAGAATAAGATAAAACTTTAAAACATCAAGATTAGACCTAAAAAAATATTTACACTAAAGTAATATATAATTTGGGTGTGGTCAAAAATTAGTTTTTCACAGAATGCCCCTCTTTGCTTGGAAACATGAAGAGTTTTCAGACAAAGAAAATGAACAAGGTGACTGTTTTTTTACCTCATTATTATTTTAAAAGGAAAAGAAGAGAAAAGAAGGGGTTGCGACCGAGCCTTGGTTTTAGGCAGGCTACATATCTCGGGTTATAGGGAATCAGGTCACATGTAGATCAAATGGAAGAAGGATAATGGAGTATGCTTAGATGGAGAGTCGAGCGAAGTTCCGTCGAGGTTCTGATCCGCGGTTCCTACTATTACATCAAAATAAAAAGAAAATTACATACTCTTGAAATCTAAGAGTTACAAAATTCCTATCTAAAAGTCATCTGGAATATTGTCTTGATTCTTGACTTGCTTCCCCCATTGAATTTAGACTGAAACTTGATGCTCTCGATATAACGGACTATGAAATATTCTCACAGCCTTGTTCCTTGATTAGATGATGAGAAGATGGATCTTGAGATCCTATATCTCCGCATACATTATGTCAAAGCTGGTTGCGGCTGGTATTGAGATCAAATGTTCCACTTTCTCTGGAAAGATTGAAATCTTATTTTTGCACATCCAATCTGTGCTTTGCAGAAAAACCTACAAGCCATCAGAGACAAACAAAACGAACAAAAATTTTATGTCCCAGTTTGCACTAGGAAATTTTTATGACTTATTGAAAACACAATAAAATATCTTTGCTATTGCAGAATAAAGAATTGAAAAAGACATTTTTCTAATAGGGGATGTCGTACCCTGTGTTAACAAGAAGGAAGGCAACCAAGGGATGTATTACCATATGTTGACAATAAGATGAGGCTCGTGACACTCTAGGATGCTACTAGGGAATGTCGTACCCTATGTTGGCAGAAAGTAATGCCGCCAAGGGATGTAGTACCTGTGTTGGCAATAAGGTGAGGCTCGTGGCACTCTGGGATGCTACTAGGGAATGTCATACCCTATGTTGGCAATAACAATGAGGCTCGTGGTGCTCTGAGGTGCTACTAAGGAATGACGTACCCTATATTGGCAAAAAGTAATGCTGCCAGGGGATGTATTACCCTGTGTTAGAAATAAGATGAGGCTTGTGGCACTCTGAGATGCTACTAGGGAATGTCATATCCTATGTTAGCAATAAAATGAGGCTCGTAGCGCTTTGAGATGCTACTAGGGAATGTCGTACACTATGTTGGCAGAAAGTAATGCAGCCAGGGGATGTAGTACCCTGTGTTGGCAATAAGATGAGGCTCGTGGCTCTCTGAGATGCTACTAGAGAATGTCATACCCTATGTTGGCAATAAAATGAGGCTCGTGGAACTATGAGATGCTACTAGGGAATGTCGTACCCTATGTTGGCAATAAAATGAGGCTTGTGGCTCACTGAGATGCTACTAGGGAATGTCGTACCCTATATTAGCAATGAGAAATACAACTAGGGGATGTAGTACCCTGAGGTAAAGATAGGGTATTCCCTATAACGAAACTAAAATAACATGATTACTTGTATAGTGGAAGGAAATCAAGGATTTTAGAACTTCACTTGGTGGTGTTCATCTTTCCACGAAATGTTTCCTAGAATTGTTCTGTTCCTGTTCTGAACAAAGAAAGATCCGTTACTTTTAAAATTGTAGTTGATTTGTGGCCCTGATCTCTTGGGCGTATTGGCCTAGTGTCCCTTACACTTGTTAGAAAAACTGGTCGATGGTCATACAAATTGCGGGGAGATTCTGTCTATACTTTCTGAAGAGCTTCTTTCTCAACATCAACACCTGGATATTTTGCGCCTATCACCATGTGTGTTTATGGTGCAAACAACCTTGCTCCCAAAACAACTTTTAACTGAATAATTTTTGTTGGCCCTTGAAACATTGTTCAGTCCTTCAAGACTTTTGCTTGTCAAGGAAAATCAAAGATGGCTTTATGCCTTTGCCCATATTGTTTATGCCCAGAAAGTTTAGCTTCATATAACGGGGAAATTGTAATCAATTTTGTAGCATTTTCTTTGCTTTGCTTTGACAAAATTAGACTGAAAGGGACTCAAAGAAAAAGTAATGTGAAAGAAAACAAGAAGGTGAACTAATAGGTATTAAAACTTAATGAAGAAGTGTACCTTTTAGAGAAGAAAACTAATAATAAAAAGGACTTATCTTGAGGAATATGCTGACTTCAATGAACACGACATGCACTTTGGACTGGATGCATGATCCGTTTGAACCGTCGAATTCTCAAAATATCTTGTAAACTTTACGTTGAAACTGAGTTTCTTTGTCTAAACCACACTTGTGTCGTGATATAAGAAACTTTAAATCGATCAACGATGCCCTTTGTGGGTTTTCACAAATTGACCTCTCTCATTTGCCTTTCTCTCAACTCAACATTGCCTTACAGTGCCCGTGAGGGTTTTCACCAATAAGACTCTCATTTATTTTCTCTCTTTACAATGGTTGAGGCATCACCCATAGTATATTGACTTAGCATTCTCGAAAGTTGATCAGAAGGTCTTAGCACGGAAAGGTAAAAAGAGCTATTCAACTGAGTTACAACTTTTGGAACCATTTTGACGGAAAAACCATCAAAAAATAAAATAAAATCATGCCCCAGTTTCTTTGAGTACTGGGAAATGGGGATTTTTGTTTTTATGTGACCGAACCCCATAGTGAGGCTGCCTATTTATCCTTTCGGAACTAGGTCGGACGTAGTTCAACTAACATAAACCATTTTTGATGCTTTGTTTTTTATCTAATTTTTTTTGATTGAGTTTTTTTTTAATTAAGTACATTGTTCCAAAAGAGGGGAAAACAAAGAAATATAAACAAGGCTTCAAAGGACTAACTAGGGTTGACCAGTGTTTAGGTAGTGAAAATGATAGCCTTTCGTCATCCCAACCTAAGAATGCTAAGTATAAATATGCTCCCGCAGAGGCATGTCAAACATAGTATCTCTTGACAGCATCTGCATTGAAGGATATATCTGTCACCTTTCCTTCTATATTTGCCAAGTGTAGAGCTCATTTTGACAATACGTTTTTGACGAGGTAAGGACCTTGCCAATTCGGGGAGAACATTCCTTTTGCTTCTTCCTGGTGCAGAAAGATACGTTTCAAAACAAGTTGTCCTACCTCAAATTGTCTTAGGCCATCAGACTCACTTAGTCATCAATCTCTCTAGCCTCTTGGGCTCTCAATGGCATGAAAAATCAGCCCAAAATAATGATGTGATGTATCAATAAATGGTAATAGAGACTGCGATATGATATGCACATGAATGTGTATGACTAAGTATGTAATGCAATGAAAGCAAGTAGCTCAACAGCAGAAATGACCTCGGTGGGTCTCAATAGAATAATCATGTAGCCTAGACATGGTTTTTAACATAGATCACAGCTCAAGAGCTCAGGTACTTAGAAACTTCATGGTTAGAGGTAACCAGATAACTACACAGTATCACATAAATAATAGAACTAAAATTTTTACAATGCACGCCTACACACCCATCACCTAGTATGTGTGTCACCTCAACACCAATCACATAACACGTAATTCGGGGTTTCATACTCTCAGCATCAAGTTTAGAAGTGTTACTTACATCGAACATGCCAATCCCAATACCAAGCAAGCCAAGTGATGCTCCAAAAATGCTATCTCACGCGTTATGACCGCCGAACGGCTCAAAACTAATCAAAAACAACTCAAATACATCAAACAATGCTAAAGGAACCAGTACCATTCGAAAAAGATCAAATCTTGAATCAAAAGCCCAAAATCGGATCAAAACTCGAACCCGAGCCCGCTCTTCGAAGCCCGACAAAACTCACAAAATCCTTCAATCCATTTAATTACGAGTCCAACCATACTAGTTTCACTCAAATCTGACTCCATATCAATGTTCAAAACTCGAAAATTTGATTTATGAAGTTTTTGACAAACACCACTAATTTCCTCTTTAAATTCATCATCTAATTGCTAAAAATGAAGATATATTCATGAAATGTAATCAAAATCGAGGGTAGAATACTTACCCCGATCCTTGTGATGAAATTGCTCCAAAAATCGCTCCATTCCGAAGTCCATAGCTCAATATGTGATAAAAATGACCAACCCTCGAACTTAAAGCATTCTGCCCAGCGTTTTCCGTATTTGCGGACGGTAGGTCGCACCTGCGACCTTCGCTTTTGCGGTGAGAGCTCCGCTTCTGCGAAAAATGCCTTGTCCAGCAACCCCCGCACCTCCGGCATCAAACTCTGCTTCTGCGAAGCATTTTGCACCTGCGCTTCCAATTCTTCGCACTTGCGCATCCGCACCCGCACCCGCACCCGCACCCGCACCCGCACTCCTTTCTCTGCTTCTGCACCCAGACTCTTCTCACTTATGCGAATCCTCTAATGCTTCTGCGACCATCGTACATGCGCAAACCAGCCGCAGGTGCAATTACACTAAATCTTCCACTAGCAGCTTCGCCAAAAATGATCCAGACAACTCTGAACCTCGTCCAAAACTCACCCGAGCCCCTGAGGATCACATCCGAACATGCCAAAAAGTTCCATAACTTAATACGGACCTACTCGAGGCCTCAAATCACGCATAACAACATCAAAACAACAAATCTAACCTCAAATAAAACTTAAAGAACTTTTAACTTTCAACTTCCAAAACTCGCGTCGAAACATACAAAATACCGATATCATAAAGTCAACTTCCGGTCAAATTTATGAACTTCCAAACCTTCAAATTTCTAATTTTTGCCAATTTGTGCATAAACCTTCTAGAAACATCCAAAACCAAATCTGAGCATAGACTCGAGTCCATAATCAATATCCGGACCTACCGGAACCATCAAAACTCCGTTCCGGATTCAAATTCACAAGAAGTCAAACTTGGTCAACTCTTCCAACTTAAAGCTTAACAATGAAATTCATTCTTCCAAATCGATTCTAAATTACCTGAAAACCAAAACCGACGATTCACATAAGTCATAATACATCATACAAAGCTACTCATGCCCGCAAACTACCGAGCGAAGTAGAGGACTTTGAAAACAAGCCTAAGTCCAATCTGGACGAAACTAAAGTAATCGACCTGGGAGACTCAGAGAGTGTCAAGGAAACTCGCATCAGCATCCACTTGTCGCCGTCAGAGAAAGAGGATTACACACAATTCTTGAAGGAATATAAGGACATATTTTCATGGTCGTACGATGATATGACTTGACTAAGTACATCCATTGTGGCTCACAAATTGCCCACGAATCCAATATGCCCACTAGTGAAGCAGAAGCTCCGAAAATTCAAACCTGATATGAATTTGAAAATCAAGGAGGAAGTCACTAGACAAATCAACGCCAAGATCCGTATATGGTCCACAGAGTACTGACAGGAGGAGCTCTTATACTTGCAGAAATGGACGGAGAAGTCTGGCCAAAATCAATCAACTTAGATGCAATCAAGCAATACTATGTGTAACTCTTTCTACTTTTCTCAAATGATGTAAACTGAACTACGCCCGACCTGATTCCCGTTCAAGAGGGGATACGAAGGCAGCCCTATGGGTTCGGTCACAAACCAATAAAAATCTTATTTCCTCCACAATTGGAAACTGGGGCAGTATTTTGAGAAGGACCCTCAAAATTCCGAAGCAAGATCAGCCGATCACAACATATACAACAGTCAGAGATGTCAATCCATCTAACTGGGGCACAATTTTGAGGAGGGCGCTCAAAATTCCATAGCAAAAGAGGTTGCAATGTCTCGTATCTTGTCACGGTCGTCGGTTCATCTAAAATTCTTAAAGTACATTTTTACTATGTCCTTAAAAAACTATGCATAATTGGTTGTAAGGTAACTCTGTTTAGACAAACACTACCCCGATGGCGCAAACAGGATCATCAGACCAAGCAAAGCAGGACAAGCAAAGCCAGCGGGGACACGAATCGACCTCCCCCATCTACAAAACTCACAATTTTTCTTTGGATGCAGGGACAAAGGATAGACATGCTGCAAAGTCACAATCCTCACAACAATCACGTTATCAAAATCTGCTAACAGTAAAGAAATTCTCTACTATCTGTTGTTTGTTCTATTTTCTGCATAAGGCTAAACGTTGAATTTCCTTTCATGAGGTTAAGCTCTACCTCCATACTTCCATACGTCTAATCTCTGCCTTCCCTTGCATAAGGCTAATCTCTGCCTTCCCTTGCATGAGTTTAAGCTCTACCTCCACACTTGCATAAGGCTAATCTGGGCCTTCATCTGTATAAGGCTGATCTCGGCCTTCATCTGCATAAGGTCAATCACTGCCTTCACCTTGCATAAGGCTAATCTCTGCCTTCATTTGCATGAGGCTAAGATCTGCCTCCATCTGCATAAGGCTAATCTCTACCTTCATTTGCATGGGACTAAGCCCTGTCCCGCATCTTGCATGAGGTTAAGCTCTACCTCCGCATCCTGTATGAGGCTAAGCTCTGCCTCCATCTGCATAAGGCTAATCTCAGCCTTCATTTGCATGAGACTAAGCTTTGTCTTCATACCTTTACGAGGCTAAACTCTGCCTCTAATTTACATTCTTTCACCGAGACTAAGTGCTATCTCTGACATTATCTACTTTGCTCTTCTTTCGGGCTAAGCTTTCTCAGCTTCACAACATTAAGCCTTGTCTTTTTGACGTCATATTATTGCATCTCATGGGCTGAAATATCGCCAACCTATCCAATGGCATCATAGCCTAAAGGCATCATCCTCATAGCCGGAAGGCACAATGTCATAGCCTGAGGATCTCTCTCGACTTGCATATTATTATTCAAAGGCATCATAGTTCAGAGGCACCATCCTCATGGCCTGAGAACATCATTTCACGGCCTACGAATATCTCACCGAACAATTCATGGCCCAGGACATCATGGTCTAAGGAAGTCATCCCAACCGTCCGAAGACGACTTTCATAGTCCAAAGGGAACTTGCATCATGTTTAAATTTCGGCACAATATATGCTTGTAGAATCTTTGTTTGCTGGTGACCCAGCAAGCAACTGCTATCCCAGCTCGATCGATCTTGCTCCAGTTCCTTCAGCTATCTCAAAACCTGGCCTCTCACCATAACCAATCCTTCGCCTATCCCGAAACATTGTGTCCGTTCTTATGATGACTTCATCGATATATTTCGACGATGAATCCAAAACTACACACAGCCTAATTTCTGTAAAACCAGGGATATGTAGGCAGCTTAGAAGCCAGAGTACAGCCTAAATCTCTCAAACCGCTTCGCTCGGTCAAAATTGGCCATCATATCTTTACCCGGCAACTCTTTCATCCTTTCCGGGTAAAGAGGGGCAGCTGTTGATACCATTTTTTTCCAAAATAGTTTTAAAATGCATATATGCCTTCAAAATCATGCATTGGCATCAATTGGTATTTTTCCACAATTTCTACATTTTTAAATTAATTTGCCTAGTATTTTACTTTTAATAAATAATTATAACATTGCATCACAAATGATTTCAAAATATTTCTTGATTTAATATTACTATGTATGGTCCTATTAAGTCTAAATTATTTCATAAATGGTCAAATTTGCACCTTTTGCTTACAATTGCAATAACTTTGCAATTATAGCCCATGCATATATTTTTGTATTATTTTACCAGAAATTAGTCCATTGTATTTTTAAAATACTAAATAACTATTTTTAAAAACATTCCTATGCATGAAAAATCCTTTTTTATAATTAGTAATTATTTTACAAATAATTTTTTTAATCAATTGTTTGGAGTATTTAACAAACAGCCTCTTTTATTTCAATTTTAGCCTAAAATCTACCAGCCCAATAGCCCTTATAAACCAGCCCAAAAGACCCCAGGCCCAATACCTACCTGCCCGACCCAAACCCCTTGGCCAATCCTGGTCGTTGATCACTTTTGATCAACGGTCAGGTTATTTCCTATGATAATTAAACCCACCTACACCCCCCAAACCCTAATCATTTTCCCACATTTCCCCGCCATCACTCTTCTATTCATCTCTCAAATGCTCTCCAGCATAAACCCTAATTCTCCTCCGACTTCACTAACCTATTGCCTTCCTATGGTAGTTCTTCACCACCTCAGGCCTCTAACGGCCTCCTATTTGCTATGGTCTATCCGTTTCCTAGATCCTTGAGGGGATTTCAAGGGACCCAGGCATGTCTGTTTACACCTTTGGGTTTTCTCGCTTGTTTCAGGCCATTTGGCTCGACCATTGAGTAAGATTCTTCTTATTTTCGTCTTAAATCCATGGAGTCCTAAGTCTATATTTTCATCTCTGTTTTACTTCTAAAACCCTAATTTTATCTTTCATCTTCTCAGATCTGAGACGGATTGAACGTACTTCACATGCTATCTTGAAAGTTTTCTGGTTTTTCAATTGATTTTTCATTTTTCCTAAAACTAGGATTTACTGAAACTCATCTTCTCAAAATTTTCTAACTTTTGAATGTCCAATCGTTTGTTCCTAAGTGTTATTGATTGATTCATGCTAAGATTGTTTGGACCCTAGTTGATTTATGTTAAAGCCCTAATTTTCTCATATTGTTATTCGATTCCGAGTTCTTTGTGTTACTTGTGCAATGTTTCATTTTGTGTTTGACTCACATCCTTCCCTTAGTCAGATTCACTATTTTTATTTTTTACCCTAGTTCATCCCTATTAGGGTTTCTGAAGTATTTTCCGTCTAATTGCTCTATGTTTATGGAATTTTTCCTAGTACATCTTTTATTTGTTGAAATTAGTATTCCTCCAGAAAATCAGTGTCACTTTGAATTTGACTAACTGATTCTTGATTATTTCCCTCATTTACGACTTTAATTATTTTTCTTACCTTATTTAATTGCATGTAATATTACTGATTCTTCACGATTGCTTCCTTAATTAGACTCCTTCTTATTTACCTCTTTACTTAAGTCTGATTTGATTTCATTCCTTAAATGACTCATGTCCTTTACCGTTGAGTAGTTACCCTTAATTAAGGGTAGACTGCTGATTTTGTGTGTAATTGTTTCTGTGATTTTTTTAATTGCTGAGTGTTGATTTATTTTACCTTATTCTGCCTTGCTCCTAAACTACTATATATACTCTCCTCTATTATCACTTCTAAAACAAGAACACTAGTTCAAAGAACTCTCTTACACTTAAAAGCTCTCTTTGTTCTTCCTTATTACTTGCATCTTTCACTGCTCTAGCCGGTTGTAAGCCAAGGCTAGCTATTGTACGACTTCTGCTCTATACTATGTGTTTTCTCTCCCTAACCGGTATGTCCTAATTCAATTTCAAGTCCAAAGTTCAATGTGCTCTGTTACTACTTTAGTTCATTGATTTCCACTCTTGTTCCTGCTTAACATCTTGTTGTTCAATGTGTAACGTGTATGTCTAAATCATTGTTTCACCTAGAATGCCTGAACTACCTTGTTTAATCACTAGCCTGTATGAATTTTGTCCCGTTTAACTTATGATTAGCATGTCTAAGGATCTGCCTATTGCTTTCTCTAGCATGCCTAAACCTAATTTTGTTCCATGTATGTCAGTATGTTTGATGGTTTGTCTGATCTGTTTACTAAGGTTCTGGTTTAATTTGCTTTGCTAAGTTGTCTAATATTTCTAAGTAACTCTGGTTCCATTCCTCATATGTCCAGTGTAATTTGTTTCCACATGGTTGTTCTGTGATACATTCCCTATATCTGTACTACTAGTTGTATGGTTAACTCCTTAATCATATAAAACTCTTGGAAAGGCTTATATGCTCCAGTTGTTATATGTTTCACAATATGTGTTTTGTATGTCCCCAATTCCCAATACCCCTGTGTGAATTCTGTTAATGCTAGACCTGTTGGTTCTGTAGCCAATCAGGCTGCTTACTGATTTTTCAAAAAAAAAAGTTTACATTATTTTCATACTGTTTTACTAACTAATCGGTCCTTATTTTCAGAAAAAACCTCTTTAGTCATTTCAGTACTGCTTTCTTGTCAAAAACCCTTTCAAAATTATGCCAAGCACTCTCACTTTACTCTTAAGTCCCTTGGTTCTGCCACTCCAGTGTGTGTACTGCCTTAAGATCCTCTCGAGTTCCCTTTGAACTCTGGCATACTCGGGTTAGCCCTTCCATACTACACTTACTCAATCCCTGTTGTGAAAAGTCTAGGTGTGAGCACTGCCCAGGATCCTTGAGGTCCTTAGGGAACTCTGACACACCTGGACACAAACTTGGCTATGAAATCCTTGGCATTTGAGACTATTGAAGTAATGGCTTTATCAGGTGTGCTTTGGGCCTACTGTAGGCTCCCTATAGTTAATTTTACTTTTCATTTGTGTAATTTATTTAATTCTGGTCTGTAATAATCATTTGTAAGCAGATATTGAGGTAACTAGTGAAAAGGGAGGGTAGCTATATAGTCATGTGGGTAAAGCTGGGTAGAAATGATGTTTCTAGGATTTACATTATTCAAATTTGCATTAGAAAATATGTTCTAGGATGGCTGTGTCTATTTGCATTCAAACCATGCCAAACATGTGCACTAGACATCCTGTTTTAGAGTATTCACGTTTATCGCTTTAGCATATCGCATGCCATATATCACTATTCCAAATTCTGGTTCTGCATCAATACTGTCACTTAGAAATCCTTCTACTAAATAATCCTGCCTAATAAAAACAGCCATCTCTGTGTGCATTAGATATCTTGTTCTTAGGACTCTATTTGCATCTGTTTTGAATCATGTCTATTTCGACTAAATAAATAACTGCCCATGAAAGGGTTTAAAACAGCCTCACGCGTAGGTATCATGTCTCTAAATAAAAATTGGTATAAATCACCTTTTATAATTTGTATCACCTAGATCAGCATGCCCATAAGTTGAATAATCTCAAATTGCTTAAATATCTCCTGTAATTGTGATCGTGTATAGTCCCACGCCCAGGAAAGCCTTAGGTAATTAATCTCCTTGTATAAAATTGGAAACTGTATTTTTGATTGTTTACTGCTAAGTTTTACAGGATTTATAATCAGTAGGCAAACTGATTAGGATCCTGCCATTGAGTTTGTGAAACAGTGTTGCATATTCTGACATCCTGTCCTAAGACACTTTCTAAAAACTGCCTGTATTTGTGTTTGAGACGTGCTGTTTGTTTGCTATATGTGTGGAGGTAAACATGAGCCTTTTAATTGCTTTCTTTCACTTACTTGCTGGTTCTACCTGTTATTTGCTTGTCGACTAGATTTTTCCTTTCTAAATACCTTAGGGGTTGTCTAGAATTGCCCAGATTTAGAGGTCCTAAAACTCCTCCGGAACCACAAGGAAGGGACGGGTAACAACACTCTTAGAGCTCGCTAAATAAAATTTGCTTAATAACCACTAAGGGGTGGGGTAATGGGTAGAAAAGGGTATGATGACTCGTGCGCTAATGCAACGTGTAGCCCCTCATTGAGGAGTGATTACCGGGCATTGCATGGATATGATCCTATGGGATAACAACTTAGGACCCCTTTCACCCATTTACATATGTGTGCTTAGACTGATAATCTATTATAACCTTTATTCATTTACATATGTGTGCTTAGACTGCCTATTTGCACTTGACTAATTCACAAAGTAAGTTTGGCCGGGACCCACAGTTGTGGACTTCGAGGGGTGCCTAACACCTTCCCCTTGAAGTAACTTCAAGCCCTTACCCAATCTCTGGTTATACAATTAGTGTTATAAATGACCCATAATAGGTTCCCTAATGCACCTTAATTCGTTAGGTGGCGACTCTTCAAATTCCTTACGTCCCTTTTCCCAAAAGGAAATGAGTTGTCCCAATAATGTCGAAAACCCTGACTAATCCGAAAGGAGAGGAAAAAGGGGGGGCGCAACACCCTAGCCCCGAGAAGGATAATTGCCAACAAACAGACTCTTCAGAGGCCCAGTCCAGATACCTCACAGACTAGCGAGTATGTCCCTTCTCAGGAAATTTTGGAGGGGGAAACAGGACCAGCTCAAGAGGAGGCACAGTCCTAACCCTGGCGTCTTATAAATGAGTCCACCTCATTATCCGGCTCTTCAGATAGCTTGGGACTCAATGATACTCCACCTCCTCCGGCCCCCAGTGCAGTAGCTTCATCCACCACACCTGCCCCAGTAGAGTTAGACAGTGATGATGATGCCCCCGATGATGGTAGAGGTGGTGATACTCAGACCAGGGGATTAGTGAGATCTCAGAATCCGGCAGTTGGGCAGGACCGGTTCGTGAATGAAAAAGCTTATCACAAATTCAGAGAGTTGTGGCCTCTGGGGTCACTCACGTTGGAGAGAGCTTTCATTGAGAGGGATCTTCTACCCCACAACCTAAACGTAAAAAGGCAATTCAACGAGAGGGTGGGGTGGAAGTTCTTCACTAGCCGCTAGCTAAAAGTCAACGAATTTGTGGTCAAAGAGTTCTATGCCAATGTCGCCCACATCAAATAGGGCACATGCCTGACCAAAGTCCGCAACAAGAAGGTTTTATTCAATGGACAAGATTTCAATGATTACGCGGGGTTCACTAACGAAGATGAGACTATTTATCTAGAGAAGGTGGAGCTAAATGAGTTAGCTCGCTCGTGGCTAGCCTCCGTGATTGCTATTCCTGGCACTACTCCAGCGTGGCTGACAGCAGGGGTTCCTTGTATGCAGCAGGATAGACCCGACCACTCATGACAGTGACATGCCTCTTTCCCGTGCTCTTATTGTGGGGGAGGTTATGGCGGGGTTCCCGATCAATATTGTGAATATCATGTCAAGGGTGATCAACAAGACGATCCAAAAGAATGAGCATTCATATCCCTTCCCAAACATCCTTACTATGTGCTTCCAGGACCAAGGGGTAGAGGAAAGGGATTATGACACCAAGGTGAAGCCAAAATTGCTCTTTTCCTGGTACAGTTTAATAGGTCCAGACAACACCAAGGCCAAGAGAAAAGCCACCGCTCCCACAGGTTCAGAGCCATCTGCTGCTGAGGGGTCCTCTATTGCCATGCCACAGCCTTCCATCGGACCATCTACTTCCATTCCTACCTCGGTTCCTTCCTCTTCAGCATACCCTCAGACTACTCTGAGGGTAAATCAGACACTGGCAGGTATCAGCAATTGGTTGTAGGTAGCTTTATCAAAGCTAACTGCTCTATACACTGCCGTAGCACCCAGGCAGCCCTAGCCCAGATCCAGTTGCCTTGATAATTGGAGGAAACTTTGAAGAGTTTGGTTGACAACCAAAAGAAGATCTTGGAGTCCATGGGCGCACATGAGAATGAAATCAAGCCCTTGATTAAGGCGTTGAAGAAGATGAAGAAAAGCCAGGATGAGCTGAAGAAGGAAGTGGCCAAGCTCACTACAGCGGGGGATATCCCCCTTGATCTACTCATAGGAGAACCTGCCAGTGCAGCCATCTCAGATGTTAGAGCAGGAGGCTAGCAGTGCATTAGTGAGGAGAGGGGTGATCCCCCAGACAGAGGATATGGAGATCCAACTGGAGGATCCCAAGAGAGATGTATCTACCCAGCCTCAGGACCCTATCATTGTCCCTTCTAGTGACTCCAGGCAGAGGAACCTTAGGGAGTTCTCTTTTACTCTCCACCCTTTTCCCCTACTCTATTTTTTCATTTAGCATTGAGGGAAATGCTAATTTTTATTTGGGGGGATGACCTCATTTTGTGATTTAGACATTTGGATGATTTTTGGTCTGTAATAACTCTCAACGCCATTTTTCTTTTCTTTATTTGAATTCCTCGTACTTAAGTTACGTACTTTTTTATCTTTGGTATGTATATAAAGTTTCCTTTTCATGTATATATTTTTCCCCTCTTATGTATATTCGTCTTAATCCCCTATTGTACATATGCATTTTTACTTTCCATATTTTTACTTTATAACTTCTTTTATTATTTTCCTTTATAGTTTAGCTTCTTATTTCCTTTAGTAATTTATTTTTGAACTTATAGCTTCTTTTTACTTTTTTGTGATCAATAAGACTTTGGTTTTCTTAATGCCGCGGTTCTTTCCAAGGGTGAAATGGGTGTCTCTTCCCTATGATGGATGGCGTGAAGACCTTCTTAAGGGATTGAGTCTGTTTTTGTTTTTCTTTTATTCGGTAGTAATGAATAAATGTGACTCAAGTAAGCTTCACTTGGCACCAGCATATTTACCTTTGGCCTCATGGTTAGAGACAAGTTGTAGACGAGTCTAGCTCTAGTTGTGACCCTTAGAATCTTGAGTTGTCTAGAATTGTCATCAAGTGGTGTTTGTTGCTATATATGAGTTTGCAATCTAAGCTAAGGTTGTTGTGGGCCCTCGACTCTATTCTCTTTAACAATCCTGAGGCTTGAGAGGTGAGGTTTTGAATTACAATCCCAAGTGTCGTGACCACAAGTCTAGAACTTGCCCCAAATGTTCTTCTAGGCGAAATTCTAAGTGTAGCTCGACTTGAGAAGTGATTATAGGATATCCTTGGTCCCATTTGAATTTGAAGACTTCCATAGCCTACCATTATAATATACTTATTCAACCTCTTTGGGCCTAAGCCTTTTCGTTCAAAAACCGTATTACAAGCCTTCATCCGTTCTATAATGACTCTCTCTTGGCACCCAATATTTCCTGAGCATTAATGATGAACAATAGTCAAAAACATAAGTTTGGGGGAGAGAAAAAGAAGTACAAAGTGAAGAAAGGTTCAAAGAACAAAAAAAAGAGAATTGATGAAAAGGAAAGGCAAGGAAAAGGATGAAGAGCCAAAAAGAAACATGTCAAAAAGAAAAGTAAAGGTTGAAAGGATTCAATGAAACAAGGTTGAAAGGCTTGGAATGATGAAAAGATAAGAAAAATGAGCATCAAATAGAAGAAAGAGCGACAATGTGTCTCTCTAAGTTCCCCATGAAAAGACAAAATGACTCAAAGAGTTAAGAAAACATGATCCAAATTGTAAAAATGGAGTGCTTAAGGAAAGACGATACAATCATAGTTCATTATGTACGAATTCGATCCAAAAAGCCTTCATTACATCATGTTAAAGCCCTATAGGATCTCAAGTTGAGTGAGCTTACATTATTAGGGATTTACATGAGGGGCAAGCCTATGGTACTTAGAGTCGTACTTGTGGCATTCTTTTGAGAGTGATGAGCGCACTTCTTGATAATCCTGGATTTGAGTGTATATTCTATAAGGTGAGATTAGCTTATAGAGAGTAGAGGAGAAAGAGTCTGGGATCTACAGTGACCTATGTGAGAGAGCGAAGCTCTTTGATGAATTGAGTCAACTCTTGAACCTTTGGTGTCACATTAGATCTATGGAACTCACAAAGTCATTGCATAATGTTGTCACTAATGCATTTGTGTTGAGGGTAATTGTTAGTCCCAATTGAAGCTTGATAAAGTTACTTTTGAACAGCTGACATTCTACTTTATTTTTTGTGGAGGTAGGAATTACTCTGTTTGCTTGAGGACAAGCAAAAGCTTAAGTTTGGGGGAGTTGATAACTAGGGATTTTGACCTACTATTTACTCTCTTTTTCTTAGGTTTTGCATTGCAGCGTAGGTCTTATCGCTGAGGCGGAATATTGAGGGCGGACGTGGAAGTAGATTCAGAGAGATGGATTTGGACTTAAATGGGACCGCTGATAGCGACACAAAAGAGCGGCCGCAAAGTCATTGGCGCGGCCGCAGCGGAAAATCCACTGAGAGAGAAAATTAAGGTTCAGAGAGTGCGCATTTTGGGTCAAGCACAAGAGCACGGTCAGCGCTCAATTTATGCTACCGTGCTATTTCTTACCATTGAAGCGATCAGAATTCTGCTGGGAGCGGAATCAAAGTTTAGAGAGGCCACATGAAGTCCAAGTTTGAAGAAGCGCGGTCCGTGCTTGTAATTGCGCGGCCGCGAAAGTCAATCCGTCGGGGTGCCTGTTTTTCCGCTGATAGCGGAACCTCTGTAGGGGCATTTTTGTCCAATAATTTTGACTGTGTATAAATAATTCTTTTCACATTTTTAGGTTATCTTATGTTTTGTAGAGCTCGTGAGCAGCAACCTTTTTCCCTTTTGAGTAATTTAAGAGTAGATTTAGCTCATAATCTTATATTTTATCTTTATATTTAACATTTCTGGCTATAATTTCATCTACACTTTTGATTTCTACCGTGAATATGAGTAGATGGACCCATTATCTAGGGTTGTGACTCAACCCTAATGTGGGTATCTGATGGGTCTTTAATTTTAGGGCTTTCTTGTTATTGGGTTAGTGATATTTAGCTTGTTTCATGCTATATATATTGAATTAGTGGTTGCAAACACTGATTCATGCCTTTTTTACTAGGGTTGTTCTTGAGAAAGATGAGCCAAGTCTAGGTAAAATAGTCTAACAAGGAATTGGGATGAATTCAAAAGATTGATAGCCCCAATTAAAGGGTAAAACCTAGAGATAGTACCACCCGAGTTGAGCCAATTTCACTTGCACTATGGAAACACCCAATTAGGCTTGAGAAAGCCAATTCAGGCAAAGTCACCCAAACTACCGAGAGGTATAGGGTGAGTAATTGTGTGTGTGGTTATATCACGAACACAGATACAACAAGTTTATTCTAATTTCTAGATCTCGTTAGATACTCGCCTAGGTGTAAGTCACTTCCCTTGTATCCCTTATAAATTGAGAAAACCCTTACCAAAAATATTATACTTAGCTTAATCTTAGTAATAGTTAGTAATACAACCAGTGTAGAATCAAGCCAACCAATGATTAGAAGAGTAATTAAAATCAAGATATATAACTGAGTAGGATAGGAACCCAACTCCAATATTCTAACTCCCTGTGGATTTCGATACCGATCCAATCGGATAAAAGCTACATCGACCCCGCCTTGCCATTCTATAGTGGTGTAGGTAGGAAACGATCACTAACCGGAAGGATAGCTGCCCTAGGCCGGTTTATCTCGAGGTCTTCAGATCAGAGCCATCATTTCTTCTCTCTACTCAAGAAGAAAAACAACTTCGCATGGACTCCGGAGTGTCAACAGGCCTTGGAAGAATTAAAACGGTATCTCTCGAGCCCGCCCTTGCTTCATACTCCGAAGGAGGATGAAACACTATATTTGTATTTAGCCATGTCCGAGGTAGCGGTAAGCGGTGTGTTGGTTTGAGAAGAGCAAGGTACGCAATTTCCTATCTATTATGTACGAACCCTGGGAGGTGCCGAAACCAGGTACCCGCATTTAGAAAAGTTAGCTCTTGCATTAGTGAGAGCATCTAGAAAATTAAAACCATACTTTCAATGCCATTCTATATGTGTATTGACTATATATCCACTTTGAAATATCTTGCATAAGCCCGAATTATTGAGCCGATTGGCCAAATGGGCCATCGAGCTTGGGGGATATGATATCGAATAAAAACCCAAAACGGCCATCAAGTCTCAAATTTTGGCAGACTTCGTGGTTGATTTCACGCCTTCCCCCGTGCCCGAGGTAGAAAAGGAACTCTTTCTAATAATGGGCACATCATCGGGAGTATGGACCCCCTTCACAGACGGTGCCTCGAATGTGAAAGGGTCCAGGCTTGGTATAGTTCTAAAATGGCCTATGGGAAGCATCATTAGAAATTCTATAAAAACTTCAAAATTGAATAAAAATTAGGCCGAGTATGAGTCCATGATTTCAAGTCTCAAACTAGCCAAAGGACTGGGAGCAGAGGTCATCGAGGCAAACTGCGACTCTCTTTTGGTAGTGAACCAAGTGAACGGGAGCTTCGAGGTTCGGGAAGATAGAACGCAAAGGTACTTAGACAACCTTCAAGTGACGTTGCATCGCTTCAAAGAGTGGATTCTGGTCCATGTACCTCGAGAACATAATAGCGAGGTCGACGCTCTTGCAAATCTGGGGTCATCGGTCGAAGAAGATGATATCATCCCGGGGACTGTCATCCAACTATCGAGGTCAATGGTCGAAGAAGGCCACTCGGAAATCAACTCAACAAGTCTAACATGAGATTGGAGGAATAAGTACGTCGAATACTTGAAGCATGGGAAGCTCCCCTCAGAACCAAAAAAATCAAGGGCCCTCCGAGCCAAAGAAACTCGATTCTCACTCGATGAAAATGGAACATTATATAGAAGGACCTTCGACGGACCACTAGCTGTGTGCTTGGGACCGGGGGACACTGATTACTTACTATGAGAAATCCACGAAGGCACTGGTGGAAACCACTCCGGTGCCGATTCCTTGGTTCGAAAAGTGATCAGAGCGGGGTATTACTGGGATAGCATGGAAAAAGATACTAAGGAGTTCGTTCGAAAGTGTGATAAATGTCAAAGGTTCACACCAATGATCCATCAGCCCGGTGAACAACTCCATTCGGTTCTATCCCCGTGGCCATTCATGAAATGGGGGATGGACATCGTCGGCCCCCTACCAACGGCTACAGGTAAAGCTAAGTTTATTTTGTTTATGACTGACTACTTCTCGAAATGGGTAGAAGCGCAGGCCTTCAAGAAGATAAGAGAAAAAGAAGTCATTGACTTCATATGGGACCACATTATATGCCGGTTCGGGATACCCACCGAGATAGTATGCGACAATGGGAAGCAGTTCATCAGCACCAAAGTAACAAAATTCCTCGAAGACCATAAAATCAGAAGGATTCTATCAGCACCTTATCACCCAAGTGCAAATGGTCAGGCCGAGTCCACAAACAAAACATCATCCAAAACTTAAAGAAGAGGGTAGATGATGCGAATGGGAAATGGAGAGAAGTATTGCCCGATGTGCTATGGGCGTATTGAACGACATCAAAGTCAAGCACGGGGGAGACCCTGTTTTCTTTGGTGTACGGGTCAGAGGCATTGATCCCAGTCGAGGTCGGGGAACCAAGTGTCAGGTTTTAGCACACCACCGAGGATTCGACCAATGAGGCCATAAACACTTCCCTCGAGCTACTAGATGCAAAACGTGAATCCGCATTAGTCCAAATGGCCGCTCAAAAACAAAGGATCAATAGAAACTACAACAGAAGGACGAACCTTCGCTACTTCGGAGTCGAGGACTTAGTTCTAAGGAAAGTCACCCTCAATACTTGAGACCCAAATGAAGGGAAATTAGTCCCTAATTGGGAAGGAGTGTACCGAGTGCTCAGAGTTGTGGGCAAAGGATCCTACAAACTTAGCAAAATGGAAGGCGAGCAACTACCAAATAATTGGAATAAATCATTGCTCAAACGCTACTACCGCTGAGTTATGACCTTCTCCCTTGTTCATTAATATTTCATACTAACTCCATACAGGTGTTTGATTGGAGATATTGAAGCATCCTTCAGCTCGAAGACCTTGGGTTTTAAAGCATGTGTTGCATTCTTTTTCCATTAGAACGGGTTTTGTCCCAAATGGGTTTTACCGGAAAGGTTTTTAACGAGGCAACGCCTATATGCTACCTAAGGAAAAATCAACAAGTATTCATGGATTCTTTTCAATCAACCTCGAATACTGTGGGGCATCACCCTCAGAGGTTATATTTTTGGAAGAAAACAACTCATGCCAAGAGGGCCTCGATAGGAAAATGATGTAATGGGCCAAACGGTCAAATGAACCATGTCCATATAAAGCAGTCGAGCCCTCAACGACAAAACATGTACGCATGTATCAATCATTCAAAGAAGCACTATCATTATATCAAAATACTTTGTGCCCAAAAATAAGTCTACCATTTTTGCATTTATATTTCTACATGAAACGGCTCAAGGGCCGAAACCTCAAATGCATCCGAATACTTGGGGACTGTCATCGATAGTCAACATATCGAGCCATCGAAAACTCGAACCTATAAGACCTCGAAGAGGCACACTAAACCTATAAGACCTCAAAGAGGCATGCTCGAACTCATAAGACCTCAATGAGGCATACTCGAACTCATAAGACCTCAAAGTGGCATCTCCGTGATATCAAGGCCAAAGACACCACACTCGGGGACTAAAGGCTACAGCCATATAAAAGGCTACGGCCATATAAAAACACTACGGTCATATAAAAAGGCTACAGCTGAAATAATACGGCTCGGGGACGTCCGACTTCCGACATAAAAACTAAAGTCCTTCAAATACTTCAAAAACCGGTTAAACCATGCTACCCTCGGCAAAAGCAAACTATAAAAGGCTTCGATAAAATCATCCCTCGAATAATGTGGAGGCTTCGATAATACCAGCCTTCAAGAAAATCTCAAGAGGTATGCAATTATCATTACATATCGACTTATAAACGAGGTTCCAATCAATAGAATCTCCAAAAAATCTAACATGAATAAAAAACATACATGCTAAGGCATACCAAAAATTCCACTAAGTCTTTAGCCAGAAAGAGGGAAA
>ML317919.1:0-41745 GCA_005239505.1 Nicotiana paniculata
TATATATATATATGGTTTCTTTTAATTAGAATTTTAATAAGTAAGCTATGTATTTTTCTTAGTATTATTTTAATTATATGTAAATAGTTAGATTTCTTATGTTTTTCTTAGTCTAAAGTTAGTTAATATCTTGTCTTAACATTTTAATTTAATTTTACTTCTAAAAGAAAACATACAAAAAAAAGAATATAATTTAACTCCCATAACCTTTTTTTAACATTCCCAATTCACATCCCTCTCACGTCTCTCACTCCACTTTCCACATCCCCTCTCTCTCATCACTCCTCACAACACACACATCCCCACCCACGTTCCCTCCCTTATCCTCCATCATCTGCACGCACAATATATATAAAAGACAATCATATTATAGATAAAAGGGGAGGAGATTAAGGAGAAGAAAAAGAGAGATCTGAGGAACCCTAGAGTAAAAGAGGGGGAAGCTGCGTAGCAGCTTGGAAAAGAGAGAGTAATAAAACATAGCACGAACAGAGAGGACAAAAACAGAGTGAAACTTAGGATAGAGAGAGGGGAGCGACTAGATTTGGATTCCAAAAATGAGAGGTTTCTGGAGAAATAATACGACAGAAAATTGAGAGAAAACTAAGGTTTCAATAATTATTCAAGCTCCTTTCCTTAGTTTCCGATTCTTTTAAAATTTCAGAAAACAACAAAAATATTTCTGCTTCTTCGCTTTTAATTTCGGATTTCAGTTGCAAAAATGGGGTTTGATTGAGTCGAGTTCGTCGTTGTTTTCGCTCACCGTTCGAGTTCTCCGGTCGGGGTTCTGCTGCTCCTGTTTGGAGGTTTTGTTGAATATTTTGTTCGAGACTTATTCACTGCTCAATTTTGCTCGAATTAGTTGCTGTAATTGCTGAGATTCATTAACTAAAAGACTATCTCAGGTCCATTTCTTGACATCTCTCTCTTATCACGGTAACATTATGTTATATGAGCTGATGTTGTTTATTTTACTGTGATTCTGTGTTGTGTATCCTTCTTGTGTTGGATGTGTTTTAAACTAAATGTTCTAGGTTAGAAATTGCAGTAGTTGGCATGTCTTCTCTACTCAGTTAGTTCTATTCGCTACTGCTTTCTTCCCTTAGTGTAGTTCAATTAATTTGAATCGCAAATCAGTAGTGCGGCATTGTGTTAGGATTTGAAGGAAACAGAGTCAAAGTTTCATACTCACTGTCTTAGTTTATCGCTTTATCTAAGCCCTTGGCAGAAGTAGGTAATTTCAAGTGTTGTTTTGGATTCAACTAGTTTCTTTCCTTTAGTTCTGCAATGGTGTTTCCTTCATGATAAATGGATAAACAATTTAAAATGGAGATTCCACAGGATGATTTTTTCAATCTTGGTTTCTTAATATCTTCACATCGTTCAAAAGTGTTTGGATTGTTTAGTTGGAAGTCATGGTTAAAAGTGGTTTTCTTGTAGAGAGGCTTGAGGTTTGATTAATAGAACTTAGAAAATTTGTTTGGTCTATGTGTTTTAAGATTAAAGAAGATAAAAGATGAATCGGAAATGGACTTCTAAGGCAAATGAGGTCATAGAATATTTGGGTGACATCGCGTCACGATCCCAAATACTAAGCCGGCCGTGATGGCACCTATTAGGGAACCAGGCTAGCCAACACTTTCAGACCATCACAATATTTCATAATTTCCCAAAATTAGCAGATTTTAAAAAGCAACATGAGATGAACAATTTATACATTTCCCCAAAATCTGGAGTCAACTATCATGAACATCTAAGACAGTAAATACAATGTACAATGAGGTGACTTGCTACTACAAATCCTGGAGTAAAAAAGACAAAACTATGATTCGATGAAAATAAAGGAGGTGAGCTGGGGACACTTAGCAGCTACCTCGATCCTCGAACAACTCCAAGCACGTCAGGAAATCAACTAGTGAGATGGTCTGGTACCTGGATCTGCACACAGAGGTGCAGGGAGTAACGTGAGTACGCCAACTCTGTAAGTAATCAAAGTAACTAAAAACTTGAGTGTAGTGACGAGCATTTATAAATCATGTAACTCCATATAATTAATAACAGTTGAAATGAATAAATCAATTCAGGAATCTACAATTCTGAATATTTCATCAAACTCCAGTTTCCATTTAAAACTCTCATATAAAAACATTTATCATCATAGGCTCAGTGTAAAGAAGAGTGAAAACAACATTTTCATAAAACATAAGCCCCTCGGGCACAATATCACTCACAATAAAGCCTCTCGGGCAAGCCTCTCAGTCATTCGTGACTCCACTATCAGTATCTCATGCTCACACTAAACACTCGTACTCAGCAAGTACCATGAATACACACAACTGTTGCGGCGGGCAGCTCGATCCAACACATATATATATATCTATATATATATCTATATATATATATCTATACTGCTGTGGCATGCAACCCGATCCTTATAACATACGCTGCGGCATGCAGCCCGATCCATATAATACTCGACTGCACTCACTGGGGGTGTACAGACTCCTGGAGGGGCTCCTTCATCCCAAGCGCTATATCTGCTGCGGCGTGCAGCCCGATCCAATATGTACATTGCTGCAGCGTGCAACTCGATCCATATATAACATATATTGTTGCGGCGTGCAGCCCAATCCATATATATATAATCTATATTGTTGCGGCGTGCAGCCCGACCCATATTTAATCTATATTGTTGCGGCGTGCAGCCCGACCCATATATAATCTATATTGCTGCGGCGTGCAGCCTGATTGATATGTAATATATAACATATATATTGCTGTGGTGTGCAGTCCGTCCCATAACTATCCTCACATACTCGGTGCTAGGCCTCACTCAGTCATCCTGACAAGCCACTCGGGCAATTCATCTCAACTCACAGGACTCAGCCCAAAATACCTCTCAGAGTTTCAAATAGTGCGATAATAGTGAGAATAACAACAAGTGGTAAACATGATTGAGTTCACAGATGTTCTATCGGGATAGTGGTAGAATAGTGTAAAAGTACCTCTGAGGGTCCAAACAGGTCGGCACAAGGCTCCAAACATGGCTCACAACCCATGAACAAGTATAAATTTCTAAAATACAGGATATCGCAGTATTTCAAATCGAATACGCGGCTTAATAGTCACTACGGGATGGACCATGTCACAATCCCTATCGGTGCACGCCCCCACGCTCGTCACCTAGCATGTGCATCACCTCATTTACCAAAACAATATCAAATAACGGGGTGTCATACCCTCAGGTTTAGAATTACATTTGTTACTTACCTCAAAAAAGCCCAAAAGCTACTCCGCGATGCGCTTGCCCCTCGAATTAGCTCCCAAATGCTCCGAATCTAACCAAAATCAGATTAACATCATCAATATACGCTAACGGAACAAAACCCAATCGAAAAATATAAATTTTAACACAATTCTCGAAATTCGGCCAAATCTGAGCCCTGGGCCCACGTCTCAGAATTTGATAAAAATCACAAAACTAGAATCCTCATTCCCTTACGAGTCTACCCATACCAAATTTACCAAAATTCGATCTCAATTACCCACTCAAATCACCAAAAGAATTTTTCAAATTTTCCTCCCATTTTTCCAAACTTTTCTACTTTAATTCCTCAAATCCCAAGCCTAATCCGTCACAAAGTAACATAGAAACGAGTTTTTAATCAGTGAAACTTACCTTCAGTGAAGACTCTCGAATTCCTCCTTCAATTTGCTCCCAAACTAGCTCAACCCGCATGCAAAAATGGAAGAAATGCCCAAAATTTCGCGGAGACACCTATTTATACTTTCTGTCTAGTTAATCCGCACCTACGGACTATTCTTCGCACCTGCGGTCCTAGGTGGGCACCTGCGAAAATCCACTAACAATCCAATTCTCGCACCTGCGGTGCCTCACCCGCACCTGCGGCTTCGTAGGTGCGGCCCATGCCTCGCACCTGTGGCCTCCTCCAACCTGGCCTCTTCTCGCACCTGCGCAATGACCTTCGCACCTGCGGCTCCCCATCCGCAGGTGCGGCCACACGAGCAAAATGACACCAGCATCAATTTTTGCTGAAATTCCTAAGTCCAAACCTTTGTTAACCATCCGAAATAATTCCCGAGCCCCTCGGAGCCCCAACAAATTATACCAACACATCCCATAACCTTATTCGAACTTAGTCGAGCCTTCGAAACACCAAAAAAATGCAAAAACACTAAAATCGCATCAATTTCAAGCCTATGAACTTTGAAACTTCTAAATTTCGCCAATGATGCCGAAACCAACCAAACACACATCCGATTGACTTGAAAATTTGCACACATATCCAAAATGACATTACGAACCTGCTCCAACCGTCAGAATTCCATTCCGACCCCGATAGCCTATTTTTCCCTGTCGACCGGAAATCGCCAAAAACTAACTTTCGCCAATTCAAGCCGAATTCTATACCGGATATCAAAACTTCATTTCGAACACAATCCTAAGTCCTAAATCTTCTAACGAAGCTATCCGAGCCATAAAATCTGCATTTCGAGCTCGTTTACAAATAAGCCTATAAACCACATCCCCAATCCTCTGGAGCACCTCAAAAGGCCCAATAAACCAGGGACTCAGCTTTCCATTCTTTCCGAACCTCATATCACCCTTCATGGGTGACACCTTCAACAGCACTTTCTCCCAACCATAAAAGGCACATCTCGGATCTTCCGGTCCACATAACTCTTCCGCCTAGACTGCGCCGTGCGAAACCGCTCCTGAATCAACTTCACCTTACCCAACGCATCCTGAACAGAGTCTGTGTCCAATAGCCTAGCCTCGCCCGGCTCAAACCAACCAACCGGAGATCTAAACCTCCTACCATATAAAGCCTCATACGGAGCCATATGGATACTCGACTGATAACTATTATTATAAGCAAAATTCGCGAGTGGCAGAAATTGGTCCAATGAACCCCCAAAATCAATGACGCAGGCACGCAACATATCCTCCAAAATCTGAATAGTGCGCTCCAACTGCCCGTCGGTCTGAGGATGAAACGATGTGATCAACTCAACCTGAGTACCTAACTCCCTCTGCACAGCCCTCCAAAACTGAGTTGCAAACTGAGTACCTCAGTCATAAATGATAGAAACTGGAACACCATGCAATCGGACAATCTCCCTGATATAAATCTCAGCTAACCACTCCGAAGAATAAGTAGTACCAATAGGAATGAAGTGCGCGGACTTGGTCAGCTGATCCATAATAACCCATATAGCATTAAACCTCATCGAAGTCTGTGGGAGTCTAACTACGAAGTCCATGGTGATTCGCTCCCACTTCCACTCAGGAATATCTAATCTCTGAAGCAATCCACCTGGTCTCTGGTGCTCATACTTGACCTGCTGACAGTTGAGACACCGAGCCACAAACTCAATAATATCTCTCTTCATCAGCCTCCAACAATAATGATGTCTCAGATCCTGATACATCTTTGCGGCAGCCGGATGGATGGAATACCGCGAACTAAGGGCCTCAGCTAGAATCAAATCTCGAAGTCCATCCACATTGGGCACGCAAATACGGCCCTGCATCCTCAGGACCCCATCATCACCAATAACCACATCCCCGACATCACCGCGACGGACCCTGTCCTGGAGAACGCACAAGTGTGGATCATCATATTGGCGTGCTCTAATATGATCATAAAGAGAAGACCTGGAGGCTACACAAGCCAATACCCGCGGGGGATCTAATAGATCCAATCTCATCAACTGACCCGCTAAAGCCTGAACATCAAGTGCTAAAGGCCGCTCTACTACTGGAAGGTAGGACTCCCCAAACTCTCCGCTCTGCGACTCAGGGCATCGGCCACTACATTGTCCTTCCCCGGATGATATAAAATAGTGAGGTCATAGTCCTTGAGAATATCCAAACACCTCCTCTGACGCAAATTTAGATCCTTCTAGTTACACAGATGCTGCAAACTACGGTGATCAGTGAAAATCTCACAATGCACTCCATATAAATAATGACGCCAAATCTTCAAGGCGTGGACAGTAGATGCTAACTCAAGGTCGTGCACTGGATAATTCTTCTCGTGCACCTTCAACTGCCTGGACGCGTAGGCAATCACCCTATCGTCCTGCATCAAAACTGCTCCAAGGCCAACTTTCGAGGCATCACAGTAAACTGTATAGGAACCTGAACCCGTAGGCAAAACCAACACCTGAGCTGTAGTCAAAGTTGACTTGAGCTTCTGGAAGCTCTCCTCACACTCCTCAGTCCACCTGAACTGAGCACCCTTCTGGGTCAGCCTGGTCATAGGTGCTGCAATAGATGAAAATCCCTGTACGAAACGGCGATAGTACCCTGCCAAACCAAGGAAACTGCGAATCTTGGTAGCTAATGCGGGTCTAGGATAGCTCTGCACCGCCTCTACCTTCTTCAGATGAACCTGAATACCCTCACTGGACAACACGTGCCCCAAGAATGCTACTAAATCAAGGCAAAACTCATACTTTGAAAGTTTTGCATACAATCTCTTTTCTCTCAAGGTCTGAAGCACAACTCTCAAATGCTGCTCATGATTCTCTCAAGATCGGGAATATACCAAGATATCGTCAATAAACACGATGACAAAAGAATCCAGTTAAGGCCGGAATACACTATGCATCAAGTGAATAAAGGCTGACGGGGCATTTGTCAGCCCGAATGACATAACCAGAAACTCATAATGACCATATCTAGTCCTGAAAGCAGTCTTCGGAATGTCTGGCCCCCGAATCTTCAACTGATGATAGCCGGAATGCAAGTCAATCTTGGAAAATACCCTGGCACCCTGCAACTGATCAAAAAGTCATCTATACGAGGCAAGGGATACTAGTTCTTCACCGTAAATCTGTTCAGTTGCCGATAATCAATACACATACGCATAAAACCATCTTTCTTCTTTACAAACAATACCGGTGCACCCCAAGGTGACACACTAGGCCGAATGAACCCCTTAAATAGGAGTTCCTGGAGCTGCTCCTTTAATTTCTTTAGCTCCGTTGGTTCCATACGATAAGGTGGAATAGAAATAGGTTGAGTCCCTGGCACCTGGTCAATACCAAAATCAATATCCCTGTCAGGTGGCATGCCTGGCAGGTCTGCAGGAAACATGTCCGGAAAGTCACGGACCACAGGAACCGAATCAATAGTGGGAGTCTCACCACTGACATCCCTCACAAAAGCCAAATACGATAAACATCCCTTCTAAACCATACGCTGAGCCTTAAGGCAGGAAATCACCCTGCTAGGCACATACTCAGAAAAACCTTTCCACTCAACCCGCAGACATCCTGGCATAGCTAAGGTCACGGTCTTAGCTTGGCAATCAAGAACAACATGACTTGAGGATAACCAGTCCATGCCCAATATCACATCAAAATCGACCATGCTGAGTAATAGTAGGTCCACTCGCATATCTAGACCTCCAATAGATATCACACACGACCTATACACACGGTCCATAACAATAGTATCGCCCACCGGAGTCGACACATGAACAGATGTAACTAAAGACTCACGGGGCATATCCAGAAAATGGGCAAAATATGAAGAAACATAGGAATATGTAGAACCAGGGTCAAATAAATCCAAAGCATCTCGGCGACAGACTGGGATGGCATCGGAGGCCATAGCATCTGGCCTGGCTGGGAATGCATACATATGGGCCTGACCTCCACCTGCTCGACCTCCTCCTCTAGGGCGACCTCTAGCTGACTGACTACCACCCCTGGCTGCCTGGGTAGGTGGTTAAATATCTGGAGCTGAAGTCGAAGGCTGGCTCCTCAGCTGAGATGGGCCTCCAAGAAGATGAGGACACTACCTCCTCATATGCCCAAACTCTCCACACTCATAACAACTCCATGGAGCTGGAGACGGGGACTGAAAAGAACCCCTGACACCAGAATAGCCACTAGGAGAACCATGCATAGAGGAACCCTGAACTGATGGTGCTCGAGCTGCACTATGGGTTGGAAGGGCACCGAATGAAGAATGGCCTGGCTGAGAACCACGGGGACCATGCCCCGGATGCACCACTATAGGCTGGGCGACCTGACCGAGGAGGCGTGAACGAAAAACCTCTACCATGCTGAATCTACCCCCTGGAAGGAGCACTACTAGAACCACCCGATCCACGAGGCCTCTTTGCCTCCCTCTCTACCCGCTCCTGGCAGCGAACCGACTCAATATCTCGAGCGATATCTACAACCTGCTCGAAGGTAGCACCGGATACTCTCTCCCGAGTCATAAAAAGGCGAAGCTGATAAGTGAGGCCATCCACGAACCTCCTAATCCTCTCCCTATCAGTAGGTACCAACTCGGTGGCATGACGAGACAACTCCAAAAACCGCATCTCATATTGTGCCACTGATAGCTCCCCCTGATGCAGCTGCTCAAAATGCCTGTGCAGCTCCTCCCTGTGAGACTGGGTACATACTTCTCCAAGAATATAGTGGAGAATTGCTGCCAGGTGAGGGGTGCTGAACTAACAGGCCTACGCCTCTCAAAAGACTCCTACCAAGTGAAAGAAGCACCAGAAAACTGAAAAGTAGCAAACGAGACGCCACTGGTCTCTAGAATCTCGGTAGTACGAAGCATCATCTGAAACTTATCCAGAAAACCCTAGGCATCCTCGCTCTCAACACCACTGAATATCAGAGGCTGAAGTCTACTAAACCTCTCCAGCCTACGCTGCTCATCATCTGGCATAGCGGGGACCACAAAGTCCTGAACTAGAGCAACCGGCTGGGCTGGAACCGCCCCCGGTGTCTGATGGCCCTGAGTGACCTGCTCAAGTGTCCGGGCAACTAGAGTCTGACTGCCTCCCCCAGCCTGAGAAGTAGCGGCAGTAGAAAATGCAGCAACTGCCTGAGTACATACTGTCAAGATTTGACCCAATGTTTCCTGAAGGCACTGTCGGTGCCTGAGCCTGTCCCGCTAGAGTATCTGCAACGGGGATCTGCTCTTGAATAGTATGGGGATCAACTGGTACTGCCCTGGCTGCCGCACGGGCTGGCCCCTACCTCTACCACGACCTCGATCGCGGCCTCGACTGCTCGCTGGTCTGGCTGGTGGCTGATCACCCTGATCGGTAGCGCGAGTCCTCACCATCTGTGAGAGAATGAAACAACAGAATTTTAGATTTCAAGAATCAACCAAATGGCACGACAGAATCCAAGAAAAAATGAGATTGTTCCGTACCGATCCGCAAGGCTCTCGAAGATAAGTACAGACGTCTCTGTACCCACCCGCAAGGCTCGACTAAACCTGCTCATGACCGTTGAGTCCTATGTAACCTAGGTTCTGATACCAACTTGTCATCAGAACCTAGGTTACATAGGACTAAACCTGCTCATGACCGTTGAGTCCTATGTAACCTAGGTTCTGATACCAACTTGTCACGACCCCAAATACTAAGCCGGTCGTGATGGCGCCTATCATGGAACTAGGCTAGCCAACACTTTTAGACTATCACAATATTTAATAATTTCCCAAAATTAGCAGATTTTAAAACAGCAACATGAGATGAAAAATTTATACATTTCCCCAAAACCTGGAGTCAACTGTCATGAGCATATAAGACTGTAAATACAATGTACAATGAGGTGACTTGCTACTATAAATCCTGGAGTACAAAAGACAAAACTATGAACTGATGAAAATAAAGGAGGTGAGCTGGGGACGCTGAGCAGCTACTTCGATCCTCGAACAACTCCTAGAACGTTCGAATATCAACTAGTGAGATGGTCCGGTACCTGGATCTACACACAAAGGTGCATGGAGTAACGCGAGTACGCTAACTCAGTAAGTAATCAAAGTAACTAAAAATTTGAGTGTAGTGATGAGCATTTATAAATCATGTAACTCAATATAATGAATAACAGTGGAAATGAATAAATCAATTCAGGAATCTACAATTCCAAATGTTTCATCAAACTCCAGTTTCCATTTAAAAATCTCGTATAAAAACATTTATCATCAGAGGCTCAGTGTAAAAAAGAGTGAAAACAACATTTTCATAAAACATAAGCCCCTCGGGCACATTATCACTCACAATAAAGCCTCTCGGGCATTCCTCTCGGTCACTTGTGACTCCACTATCAGTATCTCATGCTCACACTAAACACTCGTACTTAGCAAGTACCATGAATACACATAGTTGCTACGACGGACAGTCCTATCCAACACACACACACACACACACACATATATCTATATTGTTGCGGCGTGCAGCCCGATCCTTATAACATACGTTGCGGCATGCAGCCCTATCCATATAATAGTCGACTGCGCTCAATGGGGGTGTACAGACTCCTGGAGGGGCTCCATCAGCCCAAGCGCTATATCTGCTGCGCCGTGCATCTCGATCCAATATGTACATTGCTACGGCGTGCAACCCGATCCATATATAACATATATTGATGTGTTGTGCAGCCCGGTCCATATATATATAATCTATATTTCTGCGGCGTGCAGCCCGACCCATATATAATCTATATTGCTGCGACGTGCAGCCCGATCCATATGTAATATATAACATATATATTGCTGCGGCGTGCAGCCCATCCCATAACTATCCTCACATACTTGGCGCTAGGCCTCACTCAGTCATCCTCAAAGCCACTCGTGCAATTTATCTCAACTCACGGGACTTAGCCCAAAGTACCTCTCAGAGTTTCAAACAGTGCGATAATAGTGAGAATAACAACAAGTGGTAAACATGACTGAGTTCATAGATGTTCTATCATGATAGTGGTAGAATAGTGTAAAAGTACCTCTGTGGGTCTAATCAGGTCAGCACAAGGCCCCAAACATGGCTCACAACCCATGAACAAGTATAAATTTCTAAAATACAGGATATTGCAGGATTTCAAATCGAATACGCGGCTTAATATTCGCTACGGGACGGACCCGGTCACAATTCCTATCGGTGCACGCCCCCACGCTCGTCACCTAGCTTGTGTGTCATCTCATTTACCAAAACAATATCAAATAACGGGGTGTCATAACCTCAGGTTTAGTGTTACATTCGTTACTTACCTCAAAACAGCCCAAAAGCTACTCCGCAATGCTCTTGCCCCTCGAATTGGCTCCCAAATGCTCAGAATATAACCAAAATTAGATTAACATCATCAATATACGCTAACGGAACAAAACCCAATAGGAAAATATAAATTTTAACACAATTCTAGAAATTCGGCCAAATCCGAGCCCCGAGCCCACGTCTCGAAATTCGATAAAAATAACAAAAATAGAATCCTCATTCCCTAACGAGTCTACCCTATAGCAAATTTATCAAAATCCGACCTCAATTGCCACTCAAATCATCAAAAGAATTTTTCAAATTTTCCACCCATTTTCCCCAACTTTTCTACTTTAATTCCTCAAATCCCAAGCCTAATATTTCACAAAATAACATAGAAACGAGTTTTTAGTCCGGGAAACTTACCTCCACTGAAGACTCTCGAATTCCTCATTCAATTTGCTCCCAAACTAGCTCAACCCGCATGAAAAAATGGAAGAAATGCCTAAAATTTTGCGGAGACACCTATTTATACTTTCTGTCCAGTTAATCCGCACCTGCGGTCCTAGGTGCGCACCTGCGAAAATCCACTAACAGTCCAATTATCGCACTTGCGGTGCTCACCCTCACCTGCGGCTTCGCAAGTGTGGCCCATGCCTCGCACATGCGGTCTCCTCCATCCTGGCCTCTTCTCGCACCTGCGTAATGACCGTCGCACCTGCGGCCACACCAGCAAAATGTCACCAGCAACAATTTTAGCTGAAATTCCTAAGTCCAAACCTCCATTAACCATCCCAAATCAATCCCGAGCCCCTCGGAGCCCCAACCAAACATACCAACACATCCCATAACCTTATTCGAACTTAGTCGAGCCTTCAAAATACCAAAAACAACGCAAAAACATTAAAATCGCATCAATGATGCCGAAACCAACCAAAACACTTCTGATTGACCTGAAAATTTGCACACATATCCAAAATGACATTACGAACCTGCTCCAACTGTCAGAATTCCATTCCGACCCGATAGCCTATTTTTCCCTGCCGACTAGAAATCGCCAAAAACTAACTTTCGCCAATTCAAGCCTAATTCTACACCGGACATCAAAACTTCATTACGAACACACTCCTAAGTTCCATATCACCTAACGAATCTATCCGAGCAATAAAATCTACATTATGAGGTAATTTACCAATAAGTCAACTCCCAGTTGAATTTTTCAACTATTAAGCTAATTTAAGAGGCTAAGTTTCTCAGCTCTCACCACGACCACTCCGAACCCGAACCAACCGAACCAACACAACATAAACAGGTTAAGCAACATATGATAAAGCAGAAATAGGGGAAACAGGGCTAATCTCACGAAATGGCCGGCCGGGTCGTTACACACCGAGAAGCAGAATATGGATTTCGGGATCTGTTTAGTTGGATAAGAGTTAAATTTGGGCTCGAATGAGTTCATTAAACCTTGCGCAGCCCGAAAATAATAAGAGACGTGAAATCTTGCTCATTTTCTATAATAACTTCCATAACTCTATGCCTCACAATAACCCCAAACTTAGAAAAAATAATTCTTGAACATATGTTAGTTTGCTTTAGGAACGGTAATTAAATCGAATTATCGTGATTACTCTGGCGAAGCAATCCTATTAATAACAATGTGTTATTAATTGTAAACGTACGCGTAACATGATTTTGACACGCCAAACAAAATGAGCACACGTTCACGTGACTCGTCTAAAGATAATTCCATAATTATGAATAATTAAAAGTGGTAAAGGTAAAACCTACATAGGTTCTAAATTGAGTAATTAAACAACTTAATTAAGCGAGGTATGATTAAAATCGACCGTGTTAAAACCACGGAACTCGGGAGTGCCTAATACCTTCTCCTAGGTTAACAGAATTCCTTACGCGGTATTCTGGTTTCGCAGACTTTAAAACAGAGTAAAATTTCCTTGATTTGGGATTTAAAATAAACCGATGACTTGGGACACCATATGTCACGCCCCGAACCTGGGGGGCGAGACCGGCACCCGATGCCTCACCTAACCTTGCGTACCAGCTTGCGACTAAGGAACTCTGAACATGTGATGTCATACTTTGGCCATGGGCCGCATTGCAAGACAGCTACGAGTCCAACAAGGTCGTCATAACTACTACAGCTGGCAAACCAACAAAATATACATAAAAGGCCTACCAACCCAACATACTGCATTAATTGCCAGGATATGTCTACAAGCCTCTATTGGTGGATATACTGTGATCGGAACAGCTCCTCAACCTACTCATAACATATACACATATATACACAAGATGTACATAAAGCTCTAGACCCGCCAACTCCGAAAGGCATGGAGCTTACTGATCAAGCTAAACTTGGGCAACACTTAATGAGGAGGTCTACCCGTCTGTCTGTCTGAACCTACACACATGAAATGCAGTGCCCTTAAAAAGGGACGTAAGTACGAAATAATGTACCAAGTATGTAAGGAAATATATGAAAGCTGAAACTGAACTGACAATATAATAAGTGAAAGCAACTGGAAGTCAAAGATAATCTGAAAATATGCTTACCTGTTGATACTAACTCAACTCTCTCAATATAGTAAGTAAAATAGGTGTCCAGCCCTATACGCCTCAGTATATATATATATATATATATATATATATATATATAACTACTCTGCCGTAGTAGGCTCGCTCATAGGCGCTCGGCCATACTAGGCTCTGTATCTCGACTAACTGGGCTCGCTCATAGGCACTCGGCCACGGTACGCTCAGTATATAACTTACCATCTGATCAGAGGTTTCCCAATAGGAGCCTGCCCATCGATTATAGCTCGATGGTAATGAAAATACTTTAATACTGTATATATAAAATTTCTGCTCTCTTGACTGGAAAAAGGAAATAATCGATTGGATATGAAGTCCCGATAAGGAAAATATTGTAACTTACAAAATTAGGAAAATAACTGAATCATACATATGTTTCAAACTTGCCATTGAAACTAATAGAAAAAACAAGGTGACATTACTTAAACAATTGGAGGAGTGCAAAGAATGAAACATCCATCTTCAGAATAGTCAAAGATTTAGACAAGATCCGATATGTTGTTACATTGTTTAGTTGTTAAAGATATTATCAGTACACTACAAAAGTAGAGAATAAGATAATCATGCAAAAGTTATTAACCAATTCAGATAACAAACACTTTTAACTACGTTGAAAGAAACTTGTGATACTAGCAAAATATACATAAATTCTGGGATATGAATTTTTTCATGCCTCGTTATCAAACTTGTGTAATGACGAGATCATGCAAAATGAAATAAGGGCTTAGCCTTAACATACCTGGAGTAGGAAAAAATCCGTATGATATTCTTGGAAAAAGTTACACCGTACTTCTTTAGAATCGCAAAATTCTATGTTGCTAAATCTTGTTGGAAACGTTCGGTTGCAAGAGGAATTTCTAATGTTTCTCTCTTCTGGTTGTAATGTCCATGTATTGAAATATTTGAAATGGGGTTTTGCAAGAATTTCTAACATTTACCTCTTCTGATAATGCCTTAGTATTGTAATATTAGGAATGAATTGTATTATGGTTGTTTTGGAAGTCTTAAAGTGTTTGAGGTGTCTAGCAATTAATGTATCAAGATTCTGCCTAATCTAATGTGACAATGAGTCACTTACTTGATAGTGGTTTGCTTCCACGTGGGGGTGTGGTGGGGTTTTTTTTTCATCTTTATCCACTTATTAGGTAATTAGGTAATGTCCCGTCACCCGGCAATTAAATAATTACCCGCATAATTATAATTGTCTCAAATTACTTAAAATTCTACTTATTTTTAATATACTTTATACATTATATTATAACGTTCATATGGTATCTTGTATGGTACTAGTCCATAAGTATCGGGTATTATAGCTCGGACCGTATTTTATCTCAAATCGACAACCTTCAACGAAACTTATTTTCTTCGATTTGCTTACCCTCTCACCTTCACGAATTTATTCATTACTTGTTTGAAATAGCATAAAATTCTTATAATCTTAAAATAATCTCATTCCCAAACTTACGTCGATCGATTAACTTACGATAAAACTTTAACGTATGAAAAATGTGGGATGTAATATCTCATTTTTGAGCTTTCATCAATTTACTTATGGTGTACTTTCACGTACGAGAACATGGGGTGTAAAATTATTCCTCCATTTGGAACATTCATCCTCGAATGTTTACTGGTGCACTTATCATTTTTATGTCTTCCGAATACTTTAGTACTCTCCTTGCCATCTAGGCAACTGCTATGTGAATAATTCCAAAGATCAGGGCATTCTTCCCCCCCTTTAATCCTTCCAATACTGTTGCTACCTTCTATCATGCAGCATGTACGAATTTGACCTAATAAGTGCGCTTACGCTTCTCTCTTTCCTTTTTCCTCCGAGTTTTTAGCCATTACTGAAATTCTTCACTTGGTATTTTGTCGAACTTACGAATATTGCTATATATGATTTCATAGACCTGTTTATCAATTCATATGACTTTACTGTATCTAAGTAGGTCATACTATACCATAACTACTACCTCGATCTGTCGTTACTGAGGCTTGTTACCAAATTACATGTTACTTTCATTGCTTATCTAGTATGTATAAATCTATGTCCTTTGCTGCTTCCGCATTACTGTTCATCTTAAGAATGACGACCTAATCTCATCTCGTACTTTATAACTTTTATCCATCTATTGTTGATTAACCTCAATATTGATCTATGATCTACCTCTGATAACTTAACCTTTTATGTAACATTGCCGCTAGGGTTCACGTTTCATCGGAGAACATCAAGCGAGACATCATATTGTCTTTAACCCTTCTTTACTCTCTTAATCCAGCTTTTCGATACCTAGACCATAGGCTGGAAGATATGCTAATGACGATGCCGCTATTATTTCTAGATATTGAATCCCCACGCTTCTAGTCTTTTATCTGAAGTATGGACTATTCACGATCTTCTTCCTTTGAGTATCTCATATGTTGTTCATCTTTACCTTACTTACCTTAAAATCTCGCATCGTATCTTCTATCTCTTTCATGACCTCCCTTCCACCTAGGTGTAATTCACATCCATAACTTGAAGCTCTATTATAATACTTGCACCTCTGGTGCATACACAATCCGGTGGGAGCTTTGTACTGACTTCTTATAAGGCTGGTACTTTTCTAACCGGATTTATCGTAGGGCCGTTAGAGAATATGTTTGTTGTACTATCCCTATTGTATTTGTTTCTATTAAGAGTGACCCTGTAATGTGCTCAATCATGATTTCTATAATTTTATGTGTCCAATAATCAGATTCCTGATTTACTTCGTTGATGTAACCTGGGCGCTATGGAATATCCATGATATAATCCTTTAATAATTAGATCTATAACCTGGGCTAAATTCTTTCTTTTAACTTATACCGGAATCTTCCACGGCTGTATATGCTTCATGTATAAAACTTCAAACTCTTAAGTGCAACCATAACGTAACTAACTCCAGATCATTGATCGAATAATTCCTTTTGATCCTTCTCAGCTTTCTTTAAACGTAAGCTTTTACTTTTCCGGTCTTTCTTCCCCCTTGCGTGTGCATACTTAGCTTATCTTAGTGCCCACGCATATTGGAATTCCATACAACTCATATGATCTTGGATATGACTTCTGATTTTACTTCCCGTTCATTAGCCACGGTAGGTGCCATTTTCTTATGGAGTGCATACAATGTTGTTGTGAGACTGTTGTTATATGACCATTTCCTCCTTAGGTTACTGAGCTTAGGTTGAAGCCTTCTTCCTTACTTCCTCAGCTAGTCTTTTATTTTAGTATTTAGGGAGGACCCTCTGAGTCTTGTAAAGCTATGAGCTTATTACATCGTATACTCGACGAAATTTTGATGTCCTTCCTCGCCTATAATTATCCGTGGTTACTTACCTCCATGCCCTTGTTCCTGTAGGGTTTCTTTTGAACTTGATATTTTGACCATCTTCCCATTGGTGCTCTCTTTTATTTCCGTAACACTCATATGGTAAATTTAATTACCCCGATTCCTATCTGAATATTTCTCAAGTATTACAATGGCACAACTGCGGGGCTGAATTCACTATACTGGGTTTTACTATGTTTATCTTGCACGATCTGCTGATTCGTCTGTAACCACCTGTCTAGCCATAACTAGGCTCTTCCTAAATCAACTACTAACTACTCGTTGGCCCATTCTACTATCAATATTCCGCATAATCTTTCTTGGGTTATATCCTGTGTCTTAACTTATGTCTCGCACTGGCTCTTTATCTATCAATCACATCTTGGGCAGGGACCTTTACTTCCTTTTCTTGACGTCGTGTTTGCATAATGTTCTGCAATCGTAGCATATCTGTAGGCTTTGAATAAGTGCAATTTCATCCCTTTTTTATTCATATTTTTTTTCAAATTCTTCCTTTACTATTCCATAATTACTAGAACCACTTAATTCTGACTTAATGCCACCTTACTCCATATTCCCCCCTTTAGGAAATTACTAAGAGTTGAAGCTACGACGACCTATCTATAGATTTTTTGCCTCTTCATCTTTGGCGTCCTTTCACGTCATTGATGACCTTTACTCACCTTGCGGTAATCCTTCTGCACCAAGGAAAACAAAATTCCTTACTCGCGATGATGACACTTAGTGTAACTGACAGATACAGTCCTTTAAGCTTAACTTTTCTCACATTTCTTTCTTTAGGAAAGCGTCTTCCTGAATGACCTTTAAAGGGTATTCTTTTGTCGTCCATTCTATTATCGGCGGAACGTAATCTGTGAAATTCTCATGATGCCGAATATTATCAAATCACCCAGTCCCTAATTCATGTTTAGTTTATCTTATTCACCAACCCATACTGATTTCTATTACTCAGAGGTCTAACTTTTCCTTCTGGTATTCATGTTGGAGTGTCCCACTCATTTTTTTCGAAACAGGGATATGACTTTATGGCCTATGCTCTTTTATTTCCTCAAGGCATGCCACTTCTCATCTTTTCCTTCACTTGACTATAGACTCTGTAATACTGCCATTTTTTTGTGATCTATCGTTGTCATCCATGTATCACATCTTACTCATAATGCTTCATTCACTCTCTTCTTATTCTCCAGCTAATATTTTTGTCTATCGCTTTATTATGAAGATTTTAGCAAAACGTTCCTTCATCTTTTCTTTTTTCTTTTTTGCTCCCCTTGGTTGCGTAACATTCTTTCTCTACTAGGTACAGGAGCCACACTAAGGTAATATTTATCCCTTCCAGGCTTCCAGTGCCTATCTTTTTAAAATTTATTTTTTGAACATTCTAGTATTCATATCTAGATGTACTATTCTAGAGTGCACCGTCTGGGTGTCTCACAGGAAGATCTATTAGCAACTTTGTGATATCCTTCAGAAATGTCAACTAACGCTCACAATCCATCCACAACTTTGGGTTACTCTAACCTGGCTTGATCCTGATATCCCATCCTTCTCTTAAACTATATTTGTTAGCTCCTATAGGGCGTAACTGAGTTCCGTGTGGCCAATTGTACATACCTATGTCACAATTGAAGGTGACTCAAAATGCTTATATTTATTTGCTTAAATTGTAGATAATGTTCATCTCTACTAACTAGGTACCTCGTACCCTTGTTCATCCTGCTTCTTTTACTTGTTGAAACTTGTATCTACCTCCTGAATCTCTCATTGATTTTAACTATATGGGTAGATTTTCTTACCTTAAGACTCCTTATCAAGAAGCTTACACATTTTAGTACACACATGATCTGCTAAAAATTTCACATTTACTCATCATAAGCCTGATGTAAAATCGAGTTCCTCTTACTCAACTCTTCCACAACTGTATCTCTTACCAATCTTCTTTCTGAATGTAGGCATCGTCTTATTATGAATAAAATAGAAGTTCGGAATTTAAATTCTTATAAGTGAGCTCTACCACACGATCTAAAGTAAGAAGAAAGAGTGACAGTCCTAAATTCCCTATAGCCTCCTGTTTATAAGTGTGGTGCACAACACACCCATAAACAAGACTCTACTAGACACGTCTTGTAGACTCCCTAGGACGGAACTGCTCTGAAACCACTTTTGTCACGCCCCAAACCTGGGGGCGAGACCGGCACCCGGTGCCTCACAACCTTGCATACCAATTTGTGACTAAGGAACTCTGAGCATGTGATGTCATACTTTGGCCATGGGCCTCATTGCAAGACAACTGCGAATGCTGACAAATATCAATATAAAGCTGGGCCGACAAGGCCGTCATAACTACTACAACTGGCAAACCAACAAAATATACATAAAAGGCCTACCAGCTCAACATACTACAACAATCTGACAGGATATGTCTACAAGCCTCTACTTGTGGGTATACTATGATTGGAATAGATCCTCGACCTACTCATAACATATATACATATATACACAAGATGTACATAAATCTCTAGACCCGACAAATCCGAAAGGCATGGAGCTTATCGATCAAGCTAAACTTGGGCAACACTTAATGAGGAGGTCTACCCGTCTGTCTGTGTGAACCTGCACGCATGAAATGCAACACCCCCAAAAAGAGCCGTCAGTACGAAATAATGTACCGAATATGTAAGGTAATATACTGAAAGCTAAAACTGAACTAGTAATATAATAAGTGAAAGCAACTGGAAGTCAAACATAATCTAGAAATATGCCTACCTGCTAATACTGACTCAACTCTCTCAATATAGTAAGTAAAATAGGTGTCCGGCCCTATAAGGCTCGGTATATATATATATATATATATATATATATATATATATATATATATATAACTACTCTGCCATAGTAGGCTCGCTCATAGGCGCTCGGCTATACTAGGCTCTGTATCTCAACCAACTAGGCTCGCTCATAGGCGCTCGGCCATAGTAGGCTCGGTATATAACTTACCATCTGATTAGAGGTTACCCAATAGAGGCTTGCCCACTGATTATAGCTCAATGGTAATGAAAATACTTTAATACTGTATATATAAACTTTCTGCTCTCTTGACTGGAAGAAGGAAATACTCAATTGAATATGAAGTCCCGATAAGGAGAATATTGTAACTTACAAAACTAGGAAAATAACTGAATCATACATATGTTTCAAATGTTCCATTAAAACTGATAGAAAAGACGGGGTGACATTACTTAAACTATTGGAGGAATCCAAACAATGAAATATCCATCTCCAGAATAGTCAAAGATTTAACCAAGATCTGATATGTTGTTACATTGCTTAGTTGTAAATGATATTATCAGTACACTACAAAAGTAGAGAATAAGATGATCATGCAAAAGTTATTAATCAATTCAGATAACAAACACTTTTAACTACGTTGAAAGAAACTTGCGAGACTAGAAAAATATACATAAATTCCAGGATATGAATTGTTCTTCATGCCTCATTATCAAACTTGTGTAGTGACGAGATCATGCAAAATAAAATAAGGGCTTAGCCTTAACATACCTGGAGTAGGGAAAAATCCGTATGATATTCTTGAAAAAATTTACATCGTACTTCTTTAGAACTGCAAAATTTTACGTTGCTAAATCTTGTTGGAAACGTTCGGTTGCAAGAGGAATTGCTAACATTTCTCTCTTCTGATTGTAATGTCCATGTATTGAAATATTTGGAATGGGTTTTTGCAAGAATTTCTAATTTTTCCCTCTTCTGATAATGCCTTGGTATTGTAACATTAGGAATGAATTGTAGTATGGTTGTTTTGGAAGTCTTAAGGTGTTTGAGGTGTCTAGAAATTAATGTATCAAGATTCCACCTAATCTAATGTGACAATGAGTCACTTACTTGATAGTGGCTTGCTGCCACGTGGGGTGGGATGGGTTTTTTTTTAATCTTTATCCACTTATTAGTTAATTAGGTAATGTCCCGTTACCCGATAATTAAACAATTACCCGCATAATTAAAAATTGACTCGAATTACTTAAAATTCTACTTATTTTTAATATACTTTATACATTATATTATAACGGTCATATGGTACCTTGTATGGTATTAGTCCATAAGTATCGGTTATTATAGCTCGGACCGTATTTTATCCCAAATCGACAACCTTCAATGAAACTCATTTTCTTCGATTTGCTTACGCTTTCACCTTCACGAATTTACTCATTACTTGTTTGAAATAGCATAAACTACTTATAATCTTAATATAATCTCATTCCCGAACTTACGTCGATTAACTTACGATAAAACTTTTACATACGAAAAATGTGGGATGTAATATCTCATTTTCGAGCTTTCATCAATTTACTTATGGCGAAATTTCACGTACGAGAACATGGGGTGTAACACCATATAATTATACCAAGTGGTGACTCTGAATGAATAAATAATTCTATTTCGATTAGTGTCACTTTAATTGGAAAAACTCTTTATCCCCTTGGGAAAAAGGAGGTGTAACAGCCTTTATGCAAGCCAACAATGAATTAGTCATGTATTTATTCTTTTTAACAATGAATCAACCTAGAGTCTCTTCACCGGTGCCTCCAAAACCACCAGACTACAATAACAACCCTCACTCTTCTCCAACACCTCTATGATAAAAAATCAACTTCAAAGACAAACTCCTAGAGTGTATACATGATGGCCAAATCAGTATGGTTATAGATGATGGACTCCTAAACAATGATCACCAAATGTCATTTATCGCGGATCCTCCTAATATAAAAGAAGGTGAGCACCAAATACACCTCACGCCGGATGAACTCCAAAGGATCTATGCCCTATGGAGGTACTCTACTATTATTAAATTACAAGGCATACATATCCAACACCAATTCCTTAAGAGGAAAATTCAAGATCAACGGAAACTAGATGAGAACTTTCCATTGATTGATCTAGGATTTGACTATTACATCACCAAATTCAATTCAGAATCCAGCATGCTCAAGGTCCTACATAATGGCCCATGGTTCATCCTAGGAAATTTTTTGTCCGTTAAAAATGGTTTCCAAATTTTATCGCAGCCAAGGAGAAGTTAACCAAAGAGGCCATTTGGATAAGACTACCTCAATTACCTGTGGAGTTCTATGATGTTCAAATTTTGGAGAAAGTGGGAAACAAAATTGGCAAGTTGTTGAAAATTGATGCATGTACATCATCCACCTTAAGAGGAAGGTATGAAATACTTTGCATTGACCTCCCTCTGGAGATACCAGCGCCATCCTCCATCGTCATTGGTCATCATAAACAGGAAATATTATATGAAGGAGACAAATTGCTATGTAAAAATTGTGGTAGACTGGGTCACCCATCTAGTGCATGCCAATACAAAAAAATGCAACGTGAAATGGCAAGTACAGAAGATGCCAAGGGTTCTAACCCAAAAGAGGAAAATGTCTCTACACTAAATTCTGACAACCAAAATCCAATTGAAGAAACTTGGCAAACGGTGGAATTCCCTAAGAAGAAAAGATCCAGCCAAAAGCTCAAGGGGCTACTAGCCAATACTGGTAAGGCAATCTCCCCAATAAGAAGCAATCCAGGTATGATCAAATCCTCCACTATCATTAAAAGTCAAATGGCCCATAATTCTTTTTCTAATCTTAGCTTAAATTCTAAAAGCCTTTTCACAAATCAACCTGCTACTAATCCGTATACAAATCCTGATAATGGAAATATTATACAACATTCCTTGTTTAGTCCGCCGGGCACAAATAATAAATCAAAAAAAGACCACTCTACATTTGACAACTATGCCATGCAAATTGACGTGGCCAACATTCACAACACTATTGGACATTTGGCAACTAAGGCACCTGACCAACCCAAGGCCATGCATGACAATGATACATCTATCCCCCTGTAATAATAACATATTAGAGGTTAATCAATCACCCCACACCACCTCTACCACCACTCAAATTGCTAATAACACTATCATTAACACTAATCAAGCGGCCAATATTTTCATGAATGAAAAACATAACCTAACTCCATTCGAACAAATGACACCCAACTCACTGCCAAATGGTCAATACACGAATAGCAACACTGACGAAGAAAATACTTCATCTATCACTGCTCTTACAAATACCTCTTCCACAAGATAGTTCCATATCCAAACTAAAGATACTCTCATCAATAACCCTATACAACATCTATCAATAAAAATACACTTGTTAGGTGCTTAATGGAGTTTATTTCATGTGTAGGTGAATTGGAGATGGAAACGGAGCTAAAGGGATGCAAATACGTCAAAAATACGCAAAAAGAGACACCCGGGCGATAGCCGGGCGTTTGCCCCCTAAATCCGGGCACCCCCTGGCGTTAGGGGGGCGTTTGCCCCATAAGGCCAGGCACCCCCAGGCGTTAGGGGGGCGTTAGGGCCCAAACGCCAGGCCTGCCCTGGCCTTAAGGGGGCGTTTGGCCCCAAACGCCCGGTGTCCCAATTTCGGCCAGATTCGAGTTTTGACGAGTTTAAGTGTTTCCCGGTTAAAATAGAAGTCTTCTACATGGTTCATCGCTCCTTGGAAACATGACAGGGGGAACTGAACAACTTAATTCCAAACCTTATTGGAACCTGCACCTGATCTTGTTCCACAACAACAAGGCACTGAAGGAATTTCAAGGAGTAACCAGTTGGTTGTGAAACCATACAAATATCAAAGTTCTCACCCTATTGAGAACATTATCACTGATCCAACCTTTGGAATCAAAACCAAATACTCTTTGAAGAATCTGTGTGCTTTTGATGCTTTCCTATCTCTATTGAACCTACAAATATTGCTGAGGCTTTGCAGGAAGCAGACTGGGTGAATGCAATGCAAGATGAACTCAACCAATTTGAAAGAAGTCAAGTTTGGCAGTTGGTACCAAGACCCTTGGATAGATCATTAATTGGCACAAAATGGGTCTTTAGAAATAAACTTGTTGAAGATGGAACGGTTACAAGAAACAAGGCAAGATTGGTGGTTCAAGGATACAGTCAGGACGAAGGCATAGACTATGATGAAACCTTTGCTCTAGTGGAAAGACGGGAAGCAATAAGATTTCTCATAGCCTTTTCTTCTTACATGAAACTCACCCTTCACCAGATGGATATCAAGAGTGCCTTACTAAATGGCTATCTAAAGGAAGAGGTATTCATCAATAAACCTCCGGGGTTTGAGAACAAGGAGAATCCTGATCATGTGTACAAACTTGACAAAGCACAGTATGGACTCAGCAAGCTCCCAGAGCATGGTATGAAAGGTTATCAAAATTCTTGCTTGAGCATGACTACAAGAGAGGTAAAATTGATATTACTTTATGCTTAAAGGAAAAAGGTAAAGATCTCTTGGTAGTTCGGATATATGTAGATGACATAATCTTTGGAAAAACTACTGAAAAGCTAAGTAAAGAATTTGCTAAACTAATGGGGAGTGAATTTGAAATGAGCATGATCGGTGAGCTTAATTTCTTTTTAGGCTTACAAATTAAACAAAATTCAAATGGAACTATGATCCATCAACAAAAGTATGTGAAAGAGTTGCTTAAAAGGTTTAAAATGGAAGATTCCAAAGAAATTGACACTCCTATTGCAACAGCCACAAAACTAGATGTAGATGAACCTGGTTCATCTATTGATCAAAAGTTTTATAGGAGAATGATTGGTTCATTGTTGTATCTTACAGCCAGCAGACCTGACATTGTTTTCAGCTTAGGACTTTGTGCAAGATTTCAGGCTAATCCAAAGGAATCGCACCAAACTACTGTGAAGAGAATCTTGAGATACCTAAAAGGCACCACTAATCTCTGCCTTTGGTATCCAAAAGGTAGTAACTTCAATCTTGTGGGATATGCTGATGCTGACTATGCAGGTTTTCTAGTGGATAGAAAGAGCACCTCAGGTATGGCACATTTTCTGGGCTCATGTCTCGTGTCTTGGGCCACTAAAAAGAAAAATTTTGTGGCTCTATCTACTGTTGAGGCTGATTATGTGGTTGCAGCCTCATTTTGTGCTCAACTACTGTGGATTAAACAACAATTGACAGATTTTAGAATCGATGTTGGATGCATCCTTATCTTTTGTGATTACACCAGTGCTATAAGTATGACAAATAACCTTGTTCATCATAAAAAGACTAAGCACATAGATGTTAGACATCATTTTTAAGGGATAATTATGAGAAATGATTGATCTTTATTGAATTTTGTGCTACTTGTGAGCATGTGATTTTTCACCTACTAAATGCTCATACAAAATTCAATAAATAAATAAATTTCTTAGATTTTTGTTGGATTTCAGTGCTATTTGTGAATTATTTGCATTGCATGAGAATAGTTCATCTTTTATAAATTTATAAAGTGATAAATAACAACAAAAACATTTTAAATTTTCACTATTTGACATAATTGGGGCTTTGGTAATTAGTTGCATAATTTAATCATTTTTCTAAGAAAATTACGAAATTTGTTCTTTAAATAATTATGGGTATTAAACTAATTAACTCATTAATTCACATATAATTAGATGAAATTAGTTTAAGACTAATTAGTAAATTATTATAATTTATTTAGGTGATTAATTAACCTAAGTATTTAAAAAAGGGGGACTAAAATCGGACCCAAGCCCAATTTATTCTTAAACACTACTTAAATACCCCAGGACCAAACCCCTCTCTATACACTCAAACGACCCAGCCCAAATCCCATAACCCATCCGGCCGCCCTACACTACCCAAACGACATCGTTTAATTAAGAATCAATCCCAGCCATTGGTTGAGTTAGATCAGACGGTCTGGAACTGGCTTGCCCTAAACTATTATGTCCAAAAGCCTCCCCCCCTATCAAACCAGAAGTCTCACACACACACCGCCCCATGTCCGTCTCTCTCTCTCTCTTCTCTCTAAAGCCTCAAACCCTAGCCGCCATCCTCCGCCGATTGGAAATCGCCTCCGGCGGCGGAGCTTCTCCAATCGACCCCAAAATTATACCAGATGATCCCCATGACTACCCCAACCACCTCCCACTATCAATTTCACCAAAAACCCATCCAATCTCACTAAATTTCAAATCTGAAAACTCAAAACCCTGACCTTTCTTCTACAAGACGACTCGAAGACCTTTAATGGCTCTAACCTACACGGATCGATAGCTCTCAACGTGGCCTATTGATTTCTGTGGGTTTGAGTCGTTTTCAAACCATCGCCGGAATCCGTCAAACACCCCACTGGTATTCCCCCTTTACCTTTTTGTCTATTTGTTGTCTTTCAAATAGAAGCATATAGGAATCACTATTTTTTATCCATGTTGTCATATTCTGCTTTCATCCATGTTAATCACTATTCCGTATATGTTTTGTGTTAATTAGCTTAAGCTCTACATGCATACTCTGATTTTGTGTTTAGGTTAATTTGTTCCTGTTAAATAATATCTAGGTTCCTTTGATAATCATGCCTTCTTAGTATAATCTAATATAGGTTAATCAGTTATTTCGTTTTAGGTGTCAGATTATTTTGGTATTGTTATTTTCTTCTCTAAACGTGATTGTCCACTTGTGATTAATCACTCCCTTACCTGCTTAATTGTTTTAGTCATTAGGGTAGTCTATTAATCGGTTAAGGTATTTATTAATTAGGTGATGAAGAGGTAATTGTACTCGACTAATTAAGTGTACCTTGAAACTAAAATAATTAACAATATAATCAGTAAACCTAAATTAACTGACTTAAGCTAATTATCTAACCTAAGTAGGCGTCTAATTTCATTAAAGGATTAGTTTCTTCAAATGATTAACTAAGTTAGAATTAGCCAACACTTACAATTAACCTAATTCCTATATAAGTTTGAAAAATCAGTTTAAAATAAACTAATTAGGAATTAAGCACCCTCAATTAGCTAAGTCCTAATTCCTAGTTAAGATACTCAATTAGGATTTAATTAACCAAAGTAAACTGTAAGATCAATTAACCTAAGTCTAAGGACTTTGAACTAATTAATATAAGTTAATCAATGACTAATCAACTCTAGGCACTTAATCAATTAACCTTTAACTAGTTTAACTCAACCCTAGTTAAGAACAACTAATAGTTGACTAAAGAACATAATTAGGGTTAACTAACCAAAGTTCAAGTAATAAACCAAGTGAGCTTAGCCCTGATTACCCAATGGTAAATCCAGGGACTCCAACGGGTACATTAGGTAATGTAGACTTAGGAAATCAGAATTCTAAGGGTAAAAGGGTCTTTTAATAGGTAAGAATGTTCTAGAATAGGGGCAGTTGTCCCAAACATAAGGTTAACAACTTCCCTATGTACTATTTTCAGCCTTTTGGATTGGGAATATTCCAAAGGATATCCCATTCCCAAATATCCTATAAACAGACCCCCTCCCTTAGCCTAGGGGAGAACGTTTTTTGACAATCTGAAAAGAAAAACACTCTCTTCTAGCTGCTGAAGCATTCTGAAAAATACAGAAATACCTTCCATTCGAAAATAAAAAGTTTTTTTTTTCAAGAAAGAGTATTATTTAAAAGGAAAGTCTGATCTCTTTTTTGAAAACAAGCTCAAAATAGATGGCCTAGTTAACCCCCTATCTTCTCTCTTTTGATTCTGATTTCTGGGAGTTTTTCCTTCAAGTATTCGTACTCAAGATTTCTGGGTTAATTCTTGCTGGGCTTCTTGGGTCTTTTCCTTGGTTTTCTGTTTTTGTTGCTGCTGAATCCTCTTTCTTCTTGCTTATTTTGGCCCATACTTGACCTTTATTTGGTCAAGTATTTTGTTATTTTTCTCTTCAAAAGGTATGTAACAGCTTACTTGTAATGAACTTTCAGATCTGAATTTCTATTCCCTATGGTTGTGCAAATCTGTAATTACAATTAAAGTTTCCTTCCTTCATGTTTGCATGACAACCTGAATTCCAAACTTTTCTTTGGTATCTGTTTAATACTGCTTGATTCTTGTTGATTTTAGACTATGAATATATGGGTGTTGTGTTGCTAATAAGTTGAATGTTTGCTTGTTGCTTGCCTCTGTTTTCTATTGAGAAAATTTGTACTAGGATAGATGAATTTGACCTTCCAATGGTCAAATTCACCCCACAATAGTGCATAAACAGTAGCATGTCCCTGAAGTTACCTCTGTTAGGCTATAAAATAAGTAGTCAAAAGGCCTCCTAGAGTAATGAATTTGAATCTCTTAAAATGATCAGATTATGTCTCTATAAAAGCCTAAAAAGTTAAAATTACGGTATAATTGTCAAGAGGAACAAAAGATGAGATCTATGGAGTTGAATCTGACCCTTTTTATGGCCAGATTTAGTCCGTAAAAGGTCTGAATATGCTTTGTTCTTCTAAGAGCATCATTAAGGATTGAATCTAACCTCCTTCATGATTAGATTTATCTTTTGACAATACTCAAAGGTATATCCTCAACACTGTCCAAATAGTAAAGTGTTGGACTTATAATCTAAGATTAATGATAAAAGATGCTCTTATTTGTGGTCCTTGTTCATTGAAGAGACTCAGTAAGCAGGTCTCCATATAGCTTTAGACTTAGGTTAATGTTGGCATTATGGGATTAAAATCTGACATATTCATGGTCAGGTTTACACCAAGAGAATGCATAAATAATTATGTTTTGTTAGTGTAGCTTAGCATAGCATTCTCATGTTTAAACTTGAACTCCTTTCATGGTCCTGTTTGGTATGGTGGGTGCTCAACACTTCATTAGTTTGTGTTTTCTATATATTACAAAAAGAGGGCTACAAATGTATAGTACGAAGAATCCAGATGTGGAGCAGCTATTTAGGATTTCCATTTTTCGTTTTTCCTTGATATTCATAAAAATGTATTTCACATAAGCTGTATTTTTGCTTCAGAAAACTGTAATTCGTTCATTTATGCATTTTGGAATCTTGTAATTTAAGGGACTGGACTGTATATTCATTCTTCAGCCTTTCAGTTTATAGTATTCAAACTAAATTTTGAGGCGATTTTCCTGGAACTTTGAATCTGTTTTGCTCTAAAAAGTAGTTCAAGGATAAAAATAGGTGTTTAATCGAAAAAAGGAATTGTTATTCAAATCAGTCCACATGAAACCTTTTGTAAACATTTATTGGATTTTCAGAAGTGGTTATTTCAAAATTCAGTTGTTTCAATATAAGTGGATATTAGTAGATTATTTTTAGTTCATGTAGTATCCTGTTAAATTTTCTGAAATCGATGTATGAACACTTTTGAACCTTGAAGCATGTGATTAGACTATCTAAAATTGACAAGAACTGTTAATTTAGAATTGGTAAAACTGCATGTGCTATGTTCTTCGTTAGAAATTACAAAGTTCCTGAAAAATAAAGTAATTTTAGCTTACCAATTTGAAGCGAGACCAGTAGATAATGTATTTATATGTCTATAATTCTTATAGGGGTATGTATATCTACACGAATGAGGTGCATCTTGATTAACACATTTTCTATCATTTACCAAACTAGAAAGTGAAGACCTTTAAGATTTGATTAAGAATTGAATTTCCTGACCGGTAGTCTTCTTACAAAAATAGCCAAACTAGGATGGCCTAAAGTGATTAATTGGGGCTAAAATGTGGCCATAGCCCAGGTATCTTGTCATTTAGGCTAGTGAACTTAATTTTAGATAATCCTCTACATATCCTTTAGGTAGAAAAGTATTCCTTTAGTTTGAAATTTAGTAATTAATCGAAAATTACTCCAAACAACCATAACCTACACTCGGGAGTGGCAACTCATGCCCCCGCCCCTCAACTCCAGACATTAACAAAATGTACTTAGCAACCATGTGTGCATTTCATATGACGTGTTTGCCATGTGTTCAAAATAAACAAGTGCACGCCATCGTGACTTGTCTAAGATAAATCCATAAACGTCCTAATTGATCTTGAACCTAAATGCTCCTTCAAATAGAAAACACAAAGAATAATCGAACATCGCCTCAAATAGGCACTATAAAACCGTCACGACCATAGTCTTGACTACGTAATCTACACTCGGGTGCGACAACTCATGTCCCCGTCTTCAACTTCAAATTATAATAAAAATCACACGTTGTAATTGTGGGTGCATTTCATGTGGCGCAATTATAATGTGTCAAAAAACAAACAAGTGCACGCCATTGTGGCTTGTTTCAAGATAAATCCATAAATATTAAAAGCGGCTAAAAAGCGAAAAAGGCTAAAAAGCACAATAGGTTTAAAATATGTAAATAATTAGATAATCAGGTCAAATATTAATAGTTATGAGACCATGCTCGAACCACGGAATTCAGGAGTGCCTAANAAATAGGCTAAAATATGTAAATAATTAGACAATTAGGCCAAATATCAATAGTTAAGCGACCGTGCTAGAACCACGGAATTCGGGAGTGCCTAGCACCTTCTCCCGGGTTAACAGAATTCCTTACTCGGATTTCTGGTCGCAGACAACTTAAAACAGAGTCAAAATTTCCTCGGTTTGAGATTTTAAAATGAAACGGTGCCCCAGAACATCGTCAAAAATCCGGGTGGCGACTCTGAAAACTAAAATAAATCCCAAATTCGAATAATGTCACTTTAATTGGAAAAACTCCCTTATTACCCTTCATTAATCCGGGTAGTGAAAAATGAGGTGTGACAGCTCTGGCGACTCTGCTGGGGAACGAACCCAGAATCTCTTGTTCAGGGTTTTCGAGCTTATACAAATGTTATGTTTTGGCTTTCCTTATATGATTTTATGTGTTTAAACCTAACGTGCTAATTGCCATATTTACCGCTTTGATATTTATCTGAAATGCATATAAAGTGTGCTGAAACCCTTCTTCTCTCTAAGTATTCTAAATCATCTGGGAAGTGTGCACTTCGTGTGACTTCTTTTCTGTTAGAGTCATCCAAATTTTAGAACGAGATACGGACAAGTTGCAAAGCCGGTGAAGCTTCTGTATTCCCAGTACACTGCCCCGACCTCGGCTCGAGCTGTCCGCTCGGGTAAGCCTTGTCTAGAACAAAACCCCAGGATATAAACCTAGTATAACATAGCCTCATGCCGAATCCCTAGTAGGAATGCTTATTTGCATCATGTGCATTTGACTTAGGGAACTTGACTTAGGGGACTCAACACAGGGGTTTGGTCCGTCTAGGACAGGTGTACCCGAAATAAAAGACTATCCTGATGCATCTTACCTGCTACGTATGCATTTATTTATTTCGGCTTGTGTGTTGACCGGCTACAAATAAAAACAAATAGAAAAACCAAGAGTGAGGTAGAATAGAATATTTACCTTGAAATATCCCGAAACTCTGCCAAAATTTTCTGAAAATGAAGAAGGAAAATAATATTCCAAAACAAAGTGAGTAGATGTATATTTTTTAATCAGTCGAGATTTTTCCAAACTATGATTTGTTTGATTCTCACCGGTGTGGGATACGTAGGCAACCCTCATCGGGCCCAACCTGATTTTCTTCAAAAGACATGGTCCTAAATAAATTAGGTGACGCCATTCTTGCATAAATAGCTAAGTCGCCCAAACGAGGCGCCAGAAGGCTATTTTTTCAAATATAGCCACCTACGGTCTTTTCCAAATTTTGACCCAATTAGCGAGTACAACCCTAAAACATCCTACTCGAAGTATTGAAGGGTCGTATTCGCAAAGATGGTCCATCTTTTTTATTATAACATTTTTTCGCATTCGGTTAAAATTTTTGTGGTTTTTAATCAGAACAAATGTGCAGGATGAATACAGTTGAAAACATTCCCTTTGGGGCCGTTGATGAAATCCCCTTGGAACTCCATATGTGGTGGAGCGACTTGGGGAAAGTTAGTAGAAAGTCTGCTGTAAAAGCTTTAGGTAGACTTACTGGTCTTCTAAAAATCAAGCCAAAGTTGGACATCGTCGAAGCTCTAGTATCGTTTTGGGATCCCGCCCACAACGTATTCCACTTTTTAGACTTTGAATTGACACCCACGCTAGAGGAAATAGCGGGGTATGCTGATCTCAATGACAATCTTCAAAGTCGGTATCTGGTGGCACCCAGAGAGGTAACTCCACATAAATTCTTGGCTTTTGAACATTATTCGGGACGTCCAGGACCAACACCTATCCAAAGGGTTTTACACTTTCTATTTTCTGTACAAACGTTATGGATATCCTCAGGGCTATGAAGACAACAACACTGGTCTAACTCACAAAGACCAGGCTAAATGGGAAGCCCACCGGGGGCTAGCTTTCGTGGTAGCATTCCTAGGCACCTTAATCTGCCCAAGGAGTGACGGACTCATAGATATCGGCTGGTAGGGATGGCGGATTTCATGATAAAAAAGTCCAATCGCACCCTTATACCATTGGTTTTAGCTGAGATTTACCATGCCTTGACGATTTACCAGTCTGGAGGTAAATTCTTTGAAGGGTGCAATCTGCTCCTACAAATTTGGATGATCGAGCACCACTGTCACTGCCCAGGCTACATGAACTACGACTTAACCGGTTTGAATTGTATCGAAGAACATGGTACTCGGGTAGAGGGCCACAAATTTACTGAGGGCACAGAGGCCTGGCACTCACATTTGAGTTCATTGACTGCCGACCGAATCGAGTGGACATTCGGGTGGCTCCCTGTCGGCGAGGTTATCAATATGTCTGCTGAGGTGTGCTATCTTTTGTTAATGGGTCTGCGAAGCATTCAGCCATATGCCCCGCATCGGGTCTTATGATAATTGGGAAGACAATAGGGTGTTCCACATGATGAGGAATTAAGCTAACAAGTCATTGAGTTATGTCCGAGAGTTTCATTTCCTGAAGGCAGGATCCGTCAAATTTGGAACTAGTGCGGATTTTTAGAACCTCAGACTCGGGTAAGAAATCTATCCAAAGGGGAAGTGGAGCCCGCATACACCTCTTGGTATGGCAGAAGAGGCAGAGAGCACCAAGAACCAAAGCGACCTGTGAAAAGACCTCACGTGCAACATTTACTAAGCAGGCACAAGAACACTGGGTTTGGTTAGAGAAGGAAAACAACTACCAGGCTACAATAAGTAAACTGGAGGCCCAGATCAGGGAGCTCAAATTTGAAAACACTCTACAAACTGCTGCAGCCGCAGGGGAAAGAAACAGGTTGAACAAAGAAAATGAGGCCCTCCGATCTCAGATCAAGAAAATGAGGATAGCCATTGAAAACCCTGAGAGAAGTAGAGTTGACGAAAGACTTGTCACCAGCCTCCGGCAAAAGTTGCGTATCTATGGTGATGACCTGGACAAAGCCGAAGAGGATTTGACCCAAGTGCGAGCAAAATTGGCAAAGAATGCAGAAGAAAGGGCAGAATTCGTGCAAAAAATGAAGAGAAAGCATGACCAAGAAGTTATGGGATTAAAAGAAAGGATGGCCACCTTTGAAACGAAATGGCCAAGCAAGCAAAAAGATTTAAAGCGGAAAGGGAACAGTGCTACGCCATGATAGCTCAGTTGGAAGATGAATTGCAACAATGGCAAGAGCAGAGTCACAAAGATGCCCAGGTTTTAGAGGCAAGATCCCAGCAGATCGGGCGTCTACTTCAGGAAAAAGGTATCATCAGGCAAAGAGTCATAGATATAGCCGATTACATTGTCACCAAATGCCAGGAATGCGAAGATATGACTCGGGCCACCTTCTTCTCAGCGGTAATGATCTTCGTCCACAATATAATGGATGACCTATGCCGCCTCCAGCAAGATATGGTACGCAGGCCCGTGGCAAGGCCAAATGATGCCCGGCAAGTCCCTGTTAACATTGGAAGCACTTATGTACTCTTGATGTTTTCTCGAGTCTGTATTTTGTTTCCCTGTTACAGTCCTGTCTAAGTCCACTGTAGCTTTTACATTTCCAAGAAAAGTATGTGTTGAGTTTGTTTTGTAATTTTAAAACTTCCAAAAGTGGGCTAAAAATTTTGTAATCGGAAGTATTTTTAATGAATGAAAGTTTTAGAAAAATATTTATTTATCCCTTGAACTACGTGATGATCTGATTCACGTGGCGCCGTGATACGTAGGGTATCCACATAGGATTCGATCATAACCTTAAGAAAGGAAACCGAGTGAGGAATAAAAGAGCGGAAAATAATAACAAAAAGAAGGACAAGAGTGATAAGAAAAGGAAAAAGTTCAAAACCGAGAAATAAAGCCGGGATGAAATACACAACTGTTGCAAAACATAAAAGCAGTTAATTTCCTAAGTTCATTGCATACCCCAAACGTGCGATTCCCTATGAGATAAATGCTTCAACCTAACGTTTTGTTGTTTCAATCTCTAAAAGGTGTTTTCAGGTGGTTGGTTTTGCGGTAACCTGGCTTCCCATCCATACTTCACTAGATCAAAAGGGAGCATAGAAATGACATACGAAAGTCACTTATCAATCGTCAACTCTTCCGTGGAAGTCCTGAATCCAGTCATCCCAACATTTGAGTCAGCAACAGCTGAAGAGAATACGACTCTGCGTTGCCACATGCTGGAAATGTGGGACGCATGGTCCAATGGTAGGGAACCGCCTAGTACCATCCCAGATTTCCCAGAGATAATTCCCAGGGCAGGCGGGACATCCAACATCCCCATAAGTTACCCAGTCACACCGTTTGGATATCCAACTATGTCGGCTCACTTTGTCGGAAGGCCTTCTGAGGTTCGCCCCCAGGCCCTATTTTCTGGTGTGTCTTCCAACATCTTCACCGCACCACTAATCTCTACCACGGCTCCACCAACTATCTCTTGGCCAAGCTTCGAGCCACTAGCATTCACATTCCAAACACCGTCCGTCCATCTGGATACCACTCATGTTACTCCCAATGCATACCCCCAACAACCTCAGTCTGAGGTCACTTTGGGACAAGATAAGAAAAGCTCCGAGCACGAAGAAATGGCTCGGAAAATGAAGTGCATTGAGCAGAGCCTCAAGAATATACAGGGGCTGAGCGGGTAGAAAAGCGTCTCCTATGCAGACTTGTGCATGTTCCCGCACGTCCACTTGCCTCTTGGGTTTAAAACCCCCAAGTTCGAAAAATATGACGGACATGGGGACCCCATATCTCATCTGAAAAGGTATTGCAACCAGCTCCGGGGAGCAGGTGGAAAAAAGGAACTTCTCATGGCATATTTTGGAGAAAGCTTGACAGTGATTGCATCAGAATGGTACATGGACCAGGATATATCCCGCTGGCACATATGGGATGACCTGGCACAGGACTTTGTTCGGCAATTCCAATACAACGTGGACATCGCTCCCGATAGGAACTCTCTATACAATCTCAAAAATAAATCATCAGAAAGTTTCAGAGAGTACGCCATTAAGTGGCGCGAGCAGGCCTCCAGGGTCAAACCTTCGATGGATGAGGTTGAAATGGTCAGTGTCTTTCTACAAGCACAGGAAGCTGATTACTTCCAAAATATGATGTCCGCCATGGGCGAACCATTTGCAGAAGCAATCAAAATTGGAGAAATGGTTGAGAATGGTCTAAAAACCGGTCGTATCCTGAGCCAATCTGCCATAAGAGCAACCTCTCAGGCCATCCAAAGCGGATCCGGGAGTGTAGCCAACAGAAAGAAGAAAGAAGAAGGGGCCATGATGATTTTCGATGTCAGGAAGTCTCGACAATACCCACATCCATTTCCCAAAGCTTCCCAAAATTAGTATCCTCACCAAGACGCAGCTTATGCTACGCACCCTTTTCCCTATGCAGTAATGAATGCTCAGTCGCATCCCAGGCCGCAACAACAATACAACTAGAACAGAGCTCCACCCCCAAGAAATAACAATCTCCCCCCAGCTTCATATAATCCACGCCCTCCTCAAAACAACTATCCGTATAATACCTACCCCCGTGAACCACTGAGGAGAATTAACTTCACTTCTATCGGTGAGCCGTATTCAAGCCTTTTTCCCAAAGTTAGTCCAGATGGGGCTTCTGCAGCCCGTACCTCCGACCAGGCAAAACCCAGCATCAGCATCATACAGGTCGGGAACCAATTGTGCCTACCATTCCAGAGCATAAGGGCACGACACGGAGTAGTGTTGGACCCTCAAAAGAGCCGTGGAAAACCTTATAGAACAAAAGAAAGTGGTGTTAAGGGACGAAGAAGCTCCCAATGTGACGAACAATCCATTGCCCACTCATAATAATAGGCCCTTCATTGGCATGATTTGCGAAGACCAGGATTTTGATCCAGCTTTAAAAGCTACCATCGCCACCACAGATGTGGAGAAAAAGCCCAAGGCGGAACCCAAACTAGTCAGGGAAATGAAGAAGAGTAACCTCGTCCCCTAGGCCACGGGGAAGGCTGAAGCCAAGACAAATATGGGACCCTCTAAAGACGCTATTCTTTACGTCCCTAAGGCATCCAGGAAGGAACAAAATGTGTTAAGTCCTCCCCGAAGGTTACAATTCAACAAAGCAACGACGAACGGCCCAAAAATGTACGTTCCAAAGGGGACGCATGTGGCACGGGGGCAAATAATTTCACTAAGGCTGAATGAGACCGTGGTTATTAGCCGTGCGTCGCATACTCCCGTGAACAATACTACTGTCGTGCCCTGGAATTACAACAAGACGGTGGTGACGTACAAAGGAAAAGAGATCACTAGGGAAACAAGTGAGATAAACTCGTCAGAGAAATACCTCAACCTGGAAGAATTGAACAAAAGCAAGCAGAAGCGCTTTCCGCCTAAGAAGCCGATCAGTGCCGGAGAGGCAGAAGAATTCTTCAAAAATATGAAACCTCTGAATACGCCATAATTGAGCAGCTCATAAAGTCCCCCACTCAGGTCTCACTTCTATCCTTGTCGATAAGTTCGAACGAGCATCAGAAAATCCTGATCAAAACGCTTAATGAAGCATATGTTCCGGCCGAGACCACAGTTGAGCAAATTGAAAGAATGGCAGAACGATTTTTTGAACTCAACTGGATCTCATTTAGCAAAAATGACTTGGCCCTAGAAGGGGCTATCCACAACAAAGCCCTCCACCTGACTGTTAAATGTGAAGGGTACTATATGAAAAGAGTTATCTTGGACGGCGGATCTAGGGTTGATATTTTCCCTTTCTCGACCCTACAAAGAATGGAAATCGGGACTGAGAGAATTAGGCCCAACAATGTGTGCGTCCGCGCATTCGATGGCATCAAGAGAGACACAATCGGGGAGATTGATTTGGTCTTGACAATCGGCCCTGTAGATTTTGAAGTGACATTCCAGGTCATGGATATGGATACTTCCTACAATTATCTCCTGGGAAGGCCTTGGATCCATGTAGCAAGGGCAGTGCCATCTACTCTCCACCAGATGGTTAAGTTCGAGTATGAAGACCAGGAAATTGTGGTCCATGGAGAGGACGAGCAATCTATTTACAGGGACCCATCAGTCCCATGCCTGGAAGCAAGAGAAGAAAGTGAACACATAGTCTACCAGGCTTTCGAGATTGTGGTTGCGGACCAATATGAGGAAGGAACCCCATGCCCTCAACCCTTCCTATCAAATGCATCAATTATGGTCGCCAGTGACATGATTAAACATGGGTACACACCTGGAAAAGGGCTTGAGGTGTCCTTGCAAGTCATTAAAGAACCTATCACCTTGCCTACCAGTAATAAGTTCTTCGGCATAGGGTTTCAAGCTACTCCCAACGATGAACAATGGGCTGACCAACGTAAGATAGATGGTTGGGTGTTGCCTCAGCCGATCTCGCACATCACCGAATCATTCGTCAAGCCAAAATACGTAGAGGAAGAGGAGGAGGCTTTCACGGCCTAAGAAATTGAAGAAATCTGCGGAGCAATGAGACAGATGTTGTATGAGGCTCATACGGTCCAACCAGGAGAAGGCTCCTGCACTGATGAAATGCAGTATATGGGGCCTAACACCAATTTGTAAAACTGGAAGGCTACTCCATTCCCCGTCAGGTGGGAGTCCCGGTAGTTCAGCTTTTGCCATCTTTTCTGCACTATGAGTTATTTCAGGATGTAACTCAAGTGTTTTTAATTTCTTTCCTTTTCAATTCCGATGTAAACCTTCCTATGTTCAAATTCAATGAAATGAAATCAAAATTTCATCGTCTATTATTCTTTCTGATTTTTGTTTATTTTTCTTATTTTTTTCAATCCTAATAATGCGGCCTTAAAAACATGACATGCTTGCGGACTTCATGGTCTGATCTTAATATTCTGTCTAACCTCGAAATAATGAATCAAGAACTGGAATATAATTAAGAAGAGTCTTTTAGGGAAATAAATCGAGAATTGGAACAATTCGAGAATAAGCCTAAGCCAAACTTAAACGAAACAGATCCCGTTAACCTAGGTAATGTAGAGGAGGTTTGAGAAACCATGATAAGAATCCATGCGGATGAAAGAACTAGGGACGCCTTGATTCAACTCTTATTTGAATTCAAAGACGTGTTTTCTTGGTCCTATGACGACATGCCCGGACTAAGTATGGACTTGGTGGTACACAAATTGCCGACTTACCCCGGTTATCCGCCTGTCCAACAAAAGCAGAGGAAATTTAAAACAGACATGAGTTATAAAATCAAAGAAGAGGTCACTAAAAAACTAAAAGCTGGAGTAATCCGAGTGGTCGAATACACCACCTAGCTGGCCAATGTGGTTTCGGTACCTAAGAAGGATAGAAAGGTCCGAGTATATGTCGACTATCGAGATCTGAATAAAGCGAGTCCCAAAGATAACTTTCCACTGCCAAACATACATATCCTAATTGACAAATGTGCCAAACATGAGGTACAGTCTTTTGTCGATTGCTATGCTGGATATCACCAGGTGTTGATGGATGAAGAGGATGCAGAAAAGACAGTCTTCACTACACCCTAGGGAACCTACTATTACCGGGTCATGCCATTTGGTTTGAAGAACGCTGGGGCAACTTATATGAGGGCCATGACCGCCATATTCCACGACATGATGCATCAGGAAATTGAGGTGTACGTGGATGATGTGATCATTAAATCCAGGACGCAAGGTGACCATGTGCAGCATTTGAGGAAATTCTTCGAACGCCTGCGTAAATATGATCTGAAATTAAACCCAGCCAAGTGCGCTTTCGGAGTTCCATCCGGAAAATTACTGGGATTTATAGTCAGTCGACAGGGCATCGAGCTGAACCCGACAAAGATAAAATCTATTCGGGATCTCCCACCTCCAAGAACCAAGAAGGAGGTCATGAGTCTGCTGGGTAGGTTTAATTACAACAAGTTCATCGCTCAGTTGATATACACATGTGAGCCCATATTCAAGCTGTTGAAGAAAGATATAGCCATCAAATGGACAGACGAATGCCAGGACGCTTTCGACAAGATCAAAGAATATATGTCGAGTCCGCCAGTGCTAGTCCCACCAGAACCAGGGAGACCTTTGTTCTTATACCTGACAGTGTTAGAAAATTCCTTTGTGTGTGTTCTCAGGCAACATGATGCAACCGGGAAGAAAGAGCAGGCCATATATTACTTGAGCAAGAATTTCACAAGCTACGAAGCCAAGCATACTCTGTTGGAAAGAACTTGATGCGCTCTAACTTGGGTTGCTCATAAGCTCCAACATTATTTGTTGGCTTATACCACCTACCTCATCACTAGATTGGATTCTTTGAAGTACATATTCCAAAAGCCAATGCCCACCGGGAGATTAGCAAAATGGCAAATCTTGCTCACAGAATTCGACATTGTTTATGTCACCCGCACAGCCATGAAAGCTCAAGCATTGGCCGAACATCTAGTTGAGAATCTGGTTGATGATGAATACCAACCTTTAAGCACTTATTTTCCGGATGAGGAAGTTAATTCCATCGAAGTAATCTCGGAAGGCACTGACACCTGGAAAATGTTCTTCGACGGAGAAGCCAATGCAAAAGGTATTGGGATAGGGGAAATCTTGATTTCGTCCACAGGACAACACTATCCTACCACAGCCCGCCTGCGTTTCTTCGGTACAAACAATACTGCTGAATATGAAGCTTGTATAAAGGGCATGAACATGGCCATTGACTTCGATGTAGAAGAATTATTGATCATGGGGGACTCCGATTTTATCATCAAGCTGGCTCAAGGAGAGTGGGAAACTTGAGATGTTAAGCTCCTTCCCTACAGACAACATATGGAAGATCTTAGCAAACGATTCAAAGCTATCGAGTTCAGATATATTCCTCGGTGCCATAATGAGTTAGCTTATGCACTGGCTACCCTAGCTGCAATGCTGCCATATCCGGGTAATGTTCACATCGACCCGTTGGAGATTCAAATCAAGGAAAGGCATGGTTATTGCAACACGGTCGAAGTAGAACTCGAAGTCCGACCATGGTATCATGACATCAAAAGATTCTTGAAGACAAAAGAATATCCAGAGCAGGCCAACGGAGATCAAAAGAGAACCATCCGAAGGCTCGCCAGCAGTTTCTTCCTAAGTGGGAAAGTACTGTATAAAAGGACTCCCGATCTAAATCTATTAACATGTGTAGACGCCAAGGAAGCCGAAAGGATTATGAGAGAGGTGCATTCAAGAGTATGCGGTCCCCACATGAACGGGTACGTCCTCGCAAAGAAAATCTTGCGGGCTGGATATTATTGGATGACCATGGAGAAAGATTGTTTCGGTTTCGTCCGAAAATGCCATAAGTGTCAAATACATGGCGACTTAATCCATGCACCACCACCAGAACTGCATCCTATGTCAGCACCCTGGCCGTTTGTTGCTTGGGGAATGGATGTCATCGGGCCAATCGAGCCAAGAGCCTCAAATGGGCACATATTCATCTCGGTTGCTATCGACTATTTCACAAAATGGGTTGAGGCAGTCACGTTCAAAGCTGTCACTAAGAAAGCAGTGGTGGATTTTGTGCATTCTAATATCATCTGTCATTTTGGTATCCCAAAAACTATCATTACCGACAATGCCGCGAATCTGAACAATAACTTGATGAGGGAGGTATGTGAACAGTTCCAAATCACACACCACAACTCCACCCCTTACAGGCCCAAAGCCAATGGCGCCGTTGAAGCAGCGAACAAAAACATCAAGAAAATTCTCAGGAAAATGATTCAAACATCCAGGAAATGGCACGAGAATCTGCCTTTTGCATTGTTGGGATATCGCACGATCGTAAGCACGTCGGTTGGGGCTACTCCTTACCTATTGGTTTATGGAACTGAAGCCGTAATACCCGCAGAATTTGAAATTCCTTCCCTTCGGATTATTGTCGAAGTAGAAATTGAGGATGATGAATGGGTCAAAACCCGACTGGAACAATTAACTCTGATTGATGAGAAAAGGATGGCCGTAGTATGCCACGGGCAGTTGTACCAACAAAGAATGGCCCGCACTTACAACAAGAAAGTGCGACCTAGGAACTTCGAAGTGGGGCAACTTTTTTTAAGACGTATCCTCCCGCACCATGAAGAGGCGAAAGTAAAATTCGCCCCGAATTGGAAAGTTCCATACATCATAAGGAAATTGCTACCAAAATGAGCGTTATACCTGGGGGACATCGAAGGAAATGACCCCGAAATGGCTGTCAATGCAGATGCAGTCAAAAGGTACTACGTTTGATACTCCATATAATATTAAATGTTCTCTGATTGAGGTGACGAAGGTCCATTCTTGCTACCCAAACACCATTAACCCTTTTGCAAACCCTTTGAGTCGGTTACCCTTCTTTGATTACC
>ML317920.1:0-33949 GCA_005239505.1 Nicotiana paniculata
AGGTTAGCTAATGCATCTGCTTCTGCATTCTCCTCTCTAGGTATTTGCATTACCTTCCATGTTGTGAATTGTCTCACGAGCTCTCGTGCTTTTTCAAGATACTGTTGCATTCTAGTCTGTCGAGCGATGTAAGTCCCCTTTATCTGTTTACTACCAGTTGAGAGTCGTTGTTGATCACAATTTGCTCAATTGAGAGCTCCCGTGCGAGTTCAAGCCCTGCAATAATAGCTTCGTACTCTGCTTCATTGTTGGTGATAGGATAACACTTTATAGCTTACCGTGTCTTTTCACCCGTGGGTGATATCAAGACTATGCCTAAGTCGGCGCCTTTTATATTTGAAGAAGCATCGGTGAACAAGGTCCATAGGCCTGGATTAACACCGTTAAATAAATGTAACTCTTTTTCTACTTCAGATACAATGCTATTACTAAAGTCAGCAACAAAATCAGCTAGTATTTGATACTTAATTGCAGTCCTAGGCTGATAGATCATTTCATGCTCACTTAATTCTATGGCCCACTTGGCTAATCTTTCTGATAATTCCTGTTTATGCAGAATATTTCTTAAAGGATACGAGGTCACAACGGTGATTGGGTGGCATTGAAAATAGGGTCGTAATTTTCTAGATGCCATTATTAAAGCTAAGGCTAACTTTTCCAGATGTGGATATCTAGTCTCAGCATCTAGCAAAGTTTTACTTACATAATAGACAGGTGATTGTTTACCTTCTTCTTCTCTTACCAATACTGCACTTACAGCAATTTCTGAGACAGCCAGATAGATGTACAATCTTTCCCCTTCTTTTGGCTTTGAAAGCAGTGGTGGTTTCGATAGATAAATCTTCAGGTTCTTGAGGGCTTGCTGACATTCTTCAGTCCATTCGAACTGATTCTGCTTTTTGAGAACTGAGAAGAATTTAAAACTTTTTTCGGAAGATTTAGAAATAAACCTACCCAAAGCTGCTATTCTCCCTGTCAGTCTTTGAACTTCCTTTTTATTTGTTAAAATATCTGGTATTTCCTCTATAGCTTTAATTTGAGCGGGATTTACCTCTATTTCTCTGTTTGACACAAGGAAACCCAAAAATTTACCTGAGTGCACTCCGAAGCGTATTTTTCTAGATTTAACTTCATATTATACCTGCGTAGAATATCAAAAGCAGTAGAGAGATGCTGGAAATGGTCTTGTGCTTGTGTTGATTTTACCAACATATCATCAATATAGACTTCCATCGTCTTTCCAAGATGTTCTTGGAACATTTTAGTCACTAACCTTTGATAGGTGGCTCTAGCGTTTTTTAAGCCAAAAGGCATAACTTTATAACAGTAAGTCCCCNGGTGGCTCTAGCGTTTTTTAAGCCAAAAGCCATAACTTTATAACAGTAGGTCCCCCTGTTTGTAATGAAGGAAGTTTTTTCCTCATCTAAGGGATTCATTTTAATTTGATTATAACCAGAATATGCATCTAAAAAGTTCAATAATTCATGACCTGTTGTGGCATCAATCGTTTGATCTATATATGGCAATGGGAATGAATCTTTGGGGCATGCTTTATTTAAGTCAGTATAATCTATGCATACTCTCCACTTGCCATTCTTTTTAGGCACTATCACGGTGTTTGCTAGCCAGTTAGGGTATGTTACCTCTCGTATCGAACCAATCTTCAAGAGTTTTTGTACCTCTTCATCGATCACTTGGTTCTTGAATGGTCCTTGCTTTCTTTTCTTCTACTCAACAGGTATGAAGGATAGATCTTCATTTAGTTTATGAGTCATCACTTCTGATGGGATGCCTGTCATATCTGAGTGGGACCATGCAAAGCAGTCTGCGTTAGCCTTTAAATAATAAATTAACTTACCTCTTCTAGCGGGGCCTAGCCTCGTGCCTATATACACTTTCTGCTCAGGCTTTTGTTCAGATAATGGAACAGCTACGAGCTCCTCCATAGTTGTTTTGATGTGCTCATCTTCCTCCGGTTCACGAATGACGTCCAGTATGGTATTCTATTTCCGTGTGATATAATATACCTTCCGTGGTAACTTGATTTTCCTTCTCGTAAGTATTTTCTTTCGTACATGTTTTAGCAATAATACCTTCCGTACCTATTTGGGTAGTAATTCATTCCAAGCTTGTTTGGGCTGTGTTACCTGCTTGGAGATTCCCTTATCTCGTAATTCTTCCACCTCTATTTTCTTGTTGTAGTGTACCATAGAGTTTATATTTCTTGTGGTCTGTTGATCTCCTTTGATTTGTTGAATCCCCCATTCAGAGGGAAATTTAATTACCTGATGCAACGTGTAGGGTATCGCTTTCATGTCGTGGATCCATGGCCTTCCAATGATCACGTTATAAGCCATGTCAGTATCGATGACTTGGAATCTGGCACTTTTGATCACCCCTTCAGCATAAGTGCTAAGCTCAATTTCTCCTTTTGTTATAATCATAGAGTTATCAAACCCTGATATGGCTCGTGCTTTTGGGATTACTTGATTCTCCAGTAGCATTTCTTCCACGACTCTTAGCAAAATGGTATTGATTGAACTGCCTGGATCAATCAACACTCTTTTTAAGTTAGTGTCATGAATAAGTAAAGATATTACCAGAGCATCATTGTGCGGAAGCATTAATCTGCTGATATCTGCATCATCGAAGGTTATATCGTCTTTTCCACGAGACCATTTCCCATGTGTAATTGTGAACTTTGTGGTTGTTTTGCAAATCACTCTGTTTACTTCTTCACCCCTGTGTATTACGCTAACGGTTCATTTTGGAGAAGGAGGCTTTGGGGGCTCCTGCATGTACCTCATATATGCTTGTTTAACTTTATCAATAAGAAATTCTGTTAAATAGCCCTGCTTTAACAAATTTTCTACTTCACTTTGTAAAAATCTGCAATCCGCAGTTTTGTGCCCATGATCGTTATGAAATTCACACCAGTGATCTGGGTTTCTTCTACTTGGATTTGACCACATCTCTTTGGGCCACTTAACCTTGTCTCCCATGTTCTTCAATATTGAGACAAGTTCAATAGTACTTACATTAAAGGTATGATCCCCAATTTGAGTACTACCTCTAGCTCGTTCATCTCGATCTTTTCTGGATCTAGACGAGGATGAGACTACGTCTCTTCCTTGTGGTCTATAGTTCGACCTAGTGTTTTCAAACCTGGGGCAGATATCGCATCCCGAGGGTCCTAAGTAAGGATCGTACCTATTTTTACCTGATCTTCTATTTGATTGAGGACGTCTGGATCTGGAATGATCTTCATCTATCGAACGAGCAATGATATATTCTTCTATTCTGAGTTTAGTACTGTACCTGTTATATACATCGTTCCATGTTGTAGCGGGGAATTCTCTTAGACTCTCCTTAAGTCATCTCGTAGCTTCTGAGCTTTTATCGTTCAGGTTACTTGCAAATGCCATGGCTGCCTAATTATCAGGCACCCTGGGTAACTGCATTCTTTCTCGTCGAAACCTTTCTTCAAACTCACGGAGTAGTTCCATGTCTCCTTGTTTTATTTTGAATATGTCTTCCATTCTCTTCTTAACTTTTTGTGCACTAGAGTGTGCTTTTATAAACGAATCTGCAAGCTCAGCAAAAGAGTCAATAGAATTTTCAGGGAGAATAGAATACCAGGTTAGGGCCCCTTTTGTAAGTGTTTCCCCAAATATTTTGACAAGGACTGATACAATTTCTTGTTTCGTTAAGTCGTTGCGTTTTACCCCAGTAGTGAAAGCAGTCACATGGTCGCGTGGGTCAGTTGTTCCAGCATATTTGGGAATGTCGGGCATTTTAAACTTCTTGGGTATAGGCAAGGGTGCCGCACTTGGCTTCCAAGTTTGTTGAGAATATCTATCAACATTGATGCCTTTGATGATAGGTGGTACTCCAGGAATTTGGTCGATGCGATCGTTCTGCTCCTTCATCTGTTTCTGCATGGTTAGTAGTAAATTTTGTAATTCTAAGTTATTGGATATACCTGGTCTCGTTTCGAGAGATTCATTAGGATTATCTCCTCTTCCTGAGTTTCCCAACCAGATTGAGGATTTTCCATGGTGATGGTGTTATTGGGGGTGGCGTCGGCGGTGTAGGTAACGCTGCCGGTAATCCTCTCGCAAATTCTTGCAAAGCTTGGCTTACATACTCTGCAATCATTTGCTTTACACGATCTTGTTCCACAGTTTGATCATTATCACCATTGTTGTTATCGGATCTTTCTAGGGATTGTTCCCTCGAACCATGTGGGGTTCCTGAAGGCGATGGAACTGGGCTTCCACTCCTTTGCTGGTTGTTGTCGTTGGGGTTTGACATAATTCAGAGGATATCACTTGAAAAGTAAACAAAGATTATCAGATTCCCGGTAACGGAACCAATTTGTTTAACCAAAGAATTAGACCCTTTGACTAAAGCTTATTTTTAAGATGAATACGGGTTACTGATAATCAAGGTAATGGAGAAAAATGAATAATAGACAATATTGCAGAAATATAGAAAATCGAAGTTGATTGTATTCGAGAATCAGATGCCTTTACAAGCTGTATTCCCCTCCCTTATATAGGAGATTCTTATAACGTACGACTCTTGCTATGGTTACTCATTAATGACTAATTATGACATTAATAAGGCGTTACAAAGGATAATGGTAATTGGGGTTCGCTTACCTAACGTTCGAGTAATCAATTGTGGGTCCTTGAATCTGACCGTAGCTTTGTGTACATTCATTCTGACCGTGCCTCGCTCCCGTTTTGAATCACATCCAGCTGCCGCATTTTCTTGTGTCCACGTGACTAGTTGAGTGGTCAAAAGCTGGCTTACGTGTGAAACTCTTTTTTACCAATACAGTGATACCGTACAACATGAGAAAAAATGCATCTCTATGCATGTATGTCATGTGTGCATGTCAATGCCATGTATCTCAGAGATGAATCATGTACTGTCACGACCCAAATTTCCCTCTGTTGGGTATCGTGATGGTACCTAATCTTAAGGACTAGGTAAGCCTAATATTCATGGAATAGCAACAATAATAAATAAAAATCTAATAGTCTTCTGAAATGAAGAATTCTTTATAAAATGCATGTTCCAAAAATCCGGTAGTACAAGTCATAAGCTCTATAACGTTTAGTACGACTTCTAAATACAACTGTTTGGAAGTAAGTAAAAACAGTGTAAATACAGAATAGGAAGGTGACTCTGAAGCCTGCGAACGTGAAGACATGTTTACCTTGAGTCTCCTCAGCAAGAATCCACACAGCTACGAACGATCAATACCTGGATCTGCATAAAAATGTGTAGAAGTGTAGAATGAGCACACCACAACGGTGCCCAGTAAGTACCAAGACTAACCTCAGTGAAGTATTGAAGAGGACTAGTCAAGACACCCACTGGTCTATTAAATTAACAGGCATAAATATAGGAATGACAGGGCATGACACCTATCTAATGACTACACAATATAGTTAATAACATAACAACTACAATGTGGAAGGAAATACAGTAATTAACAACGAAACATCATAATAATACACAGAAGGATGGACAGGAACACAACCCAAGTTCGGTAATCACAACACAATAAGGACAGGTAGTAACTCAACACTGCATTAGTCTCCACACCAGGCCTTAGCCACAAATACCATTAAAATGGTCAAAATCATCGAGTGTAAACTTTCACCCGCAAGTTTCGATATTGAAAGCTTTAAGGTAATATCCTTTTTAAAGGGAAATTCCTTTGAAATATAATTTTCCCAAAATATGTCTCTCAGACATATTTTTCTTCAAGATAAAAGCTTTTCAAATATATTTTTCCAAAGAAAGTGTCCTTTAAACATAGTTTTCCTTCAATATGAACATTTTCCAAATAATATTTTCCAAAGGGATATCCTTCAACATAGTTTTATTTAACATAAACACTTTTCAAATATTCTTTTCCAAAGGGATATCTTTCAACATAGTTTTATTTAACATAAATATTTTTCAAATATTCTTTTGCAAGGGAATGTCCTTCAAACATAGTTCCTTCAATAAAATCTACCGGGATCCCTTCCCGTAGTTCCGAATTTATCACAAAATACAGAGAACCTTCCGGAATACATCCGTAGTCCCAAAACAATATGCAGTTCTGGAGGATCTCCCAGAATACGTTCGTAGTCCCAAAGTAAATATGCAGCGCTGGGGGATCTCCCGGAATACGTCAGTAGTCCCAAAGTAAATATGCAGTACATGGGGGATCTCCCAGAATATGTCTGTAGTCCCCAATTTAAATATTCAGTACAGGGGGGATCTCCCGGAATACATCTGTAGTCCCCAATTTAAATATGCAATACAGGGGGGATCTCCCAGAATACGTTTGAAGTCCCCAATTTAAATATGCAGTACATGGGGATCTCCCAGAATACGTATGTAGCCCCAATTTAAAAATGCAGTGCAAAAAACAAAGACAACAATTATAGCACGACAGAAAACTCGTACATCACCACATCAAATACAAAGCAACCATGACAATGACACAAGGTACGACGAATGAATCAATACAAGAACTTTAACTCACAAAGAAATAGTAGAACATCATTCACAAGGAATAGTCACAGTAAAGAATACTAAGTGTAAATAGAACAACTTGACCAGGGAAAAACAAGACAAGCAACAAATGCACAAATTCTAGTCAACAATAAGAAGACAACAAAAGTCAAATAATTCCAAGTAAGGACAAGTCGACTAAGATATAACTTATCTAAAACCCTTATGAGGTTGAGCAATTATGAGGGATATTCAACAATTTAATTAATTATAGGCAGTTTATGAAAATATAGCATGATGATAGAGAGGTAAAACCTTTGGTTAAGTCAAATCAGAGTCAAGTAGGCGGTAAAGGTGGATCCTAAAGCAATTAGCTCTAATCAAAGCATGTAGAGGGGAAACTAGCAAATAAGAACTCAAGCATATCAAGAACAACTTCATACAAGGTGAATATAAGGACCTAAGGACCCCAAAAGGTCAAACTTCTACAAATAAGTCTGAGCACACACTCGTCACCTCGCGTACACGGACTACAATCAACATAGAAGACTTAAATCCTAAGGGGTATTTTCCCCACACAAGGTTAGGCAAAATACTTACCTCAAGGACGACAACTCGGTACTCTAAAATGGACTTCTTGGCGAAAAGGCCCCCGGACGGCTCAAAACCAACTAGAACAACTTCAAAACACACATAAAACTTATAAGGAACTATTTCGGATAATAAAGCTTCAATCTTTTACAAATTCTAAAAATCGGTCCAAAAGTCTACCCCTGTGATCGCACCTCGGAACCCGACAAATTTAACAAAATCCGAATACCCATTCAAATATGAGTTCATTCCCAATTTCCGATACCATCTCATCCCTCAAAATCATGGTTTTTCATTTTAGAAATTTTCTTCAAAAACCAACATTTTCCCCAACCAAAAACACAATTTAAATGATAAAAACAAAGACTAAATCATGGAATATGTTAGATTCTAGGTGAAGAACACTTACCCAATCGATTTGTATGAAAAACCCTCAAAGAATCGCTCAAAACCGAGCTCCACAAGTCAAGATATGAATACAATGTTCTAACCCTCGATTTTGGAATATATTCTGTGTGCCTAGGCATTTGTGCATCGCGATCACAAGAGAAGGGATGCGATCGCGTAGAAGGAAAATTGCTTGTGCCAAAAAAATGAGCTACGCGATCGCGGAAAGGCGTATGCGATCGCGTATAAGGTGGTAGGCAGTGTTATGCGATCGCGTGAGGAGACGCGCGAACGCGTTGAACAAAAGGCAATACCTTATGCGAACACGTGGTACTTGATGCGAACGCGGAGAGGAAATAACAAACAGCCCCCAGCCCCTAATTTCTATTGTGCGAACGTAGGGGAGGGGATGCGAAACCGAAGAATAAAAATGCAAGGCTTCGCGAACATGAAGTGCTAAGAGCGAACGTGAAGATTAATTTCAAGGTAGTCGGCAATGGCACATCGCGAACGCAAAAGGCTGTTCGCGATCGCGAAGGAGAACACCAGAAGCAGAAAAACAACAGTTCAAAAATAGGAGGAATTGACCCGTAGCCCTCCCGGAACACACCCGAGGCCCTTGGGACCCCGTCTAAACACACAAACAAGTCATATAACCTAACATGGACTCGTTCGAGGTCTCAGATCACATCAAGACACGACATAACCACGAATCGCACCAATAATCGAACTTAGGAATTTTCAAATCTTCAAACTTCTAAACTCATGCCGAAACCTATCAATTCAACCCGGAATGATGCCAAATTTTTCAGACAAGTCCCAATTCACATAACGGAGCTGCTCCAACTCTCGGAATCGCATCCCGACCCCGATATCCTAAAAGGTCAATTGTGGTCAAATTACTCCATTTCCCATACTTCAAATTTTCCAACTTTCGCCGAATTGCCTCAAATAACTCCACGGACCTCCAGGTCCAAATCCGGATGCATGCCTAAGCTCAAAATCACCATACGAAGCTGTTGACATTATCCAAAACTTATTCCGGAACCGTTCACATAAAAAGTCAAAATTTCAGTCAAATTCCACCGCTTAAGCTTCCGAAACTAAAATCCTTCTTCCAATTCGACTCTGAATCATCCGGTAACTTAATCACCCCATGCACGCAGGTTGATATAAATAATGTGAAGTTTTTCAAGACCTTGTGCCACCGAACGGAGCTTAAATTCTCAAAACGACTGGTCGGGTCGTTACATTCTCCCCCTCTTAAACAAACGTTCGTCCTCAAACGTGACAAGATTCGCCTCGAACTCATCCAATCACTGAATGCACACTTCCAAAATACACCCGCGGGTGATCCCACGTCACCCCAATCTACATAATCCTGGCGACACCATATCAACTGCGATTTAGCCCTTCTACCAACACCGATAAGCCTCGGACCCCGAATTCTCACATTCTCTTCATTTCCAAAAGACCCGATCCTAATCCATATCCAGTTTCAGTCTCAACCAGATATATCAACTCATGCCTACACCCACAAGGTATGACCACACAACATAACACACCACACATAGGTCTTTACTAACAATTCTGATCACAATGGCTGCCCGAAATCCACTCAGCACCGACAATTAGCCTCATATCCGATTGAACTCTATTTCAAACCTCCATCACACTGATAATAATGCAAGACACACAAGGGCCTCATACTTTGACACCCGAATCACCAAGCCACAACTAACACCACCGGGCACACAACCCGCAAGCTAAAACTCAAGAAGCACAGAACAAAAATGACTAAATATGAAAAAAGGAACACATAAGGAAACTATCAAACAAGCCCGACAGGAAAAACTTTCTATCAATGCTAACCTACAAAACAATATAACAAGGAAGGAATTAAAGCACATGAATAGATCACAAGGATCCCATCCTGGTATAATTTCCATCGCAGTATTCAGCCCGGTTCAAACATATCGATTAACAAGAGATCACGAGGGTCTCGCCCTCAACTCTAAATCACAAATAGGATATATATGTCCCACCAATTGGAAACTTTCACTAGATCACTCCCTTCAACAAAATTACAACATGTGTTGGCTTCCACACCGGTGGAGCATAAGAATCACAGCTCGCCACTATACTCAGGAATCACATCAAGCCTATCATATTGGACAACGGGAATTTACCACTAGACTCATATATCTCAATAATGAATAGAAACAAACGATAGACACGGGCTAACACTCACAGAATCTCGCAAGAGGGTCAAACACGAAAATAGAGTGCAAAGCATGAAACTCACTCATAAACGAAACAACAAATGAGGGAACGTGTCCCAACCAGTAGAGCTATAATGAAATACAAATGGTGCCTTTCTGTAAAAAATCCAAACATACCTGTACGATAACATCTGGCACCACGGCCTCCAGCCTACTATACGAAATACATCGACGGGCCGGGCCTCCCTCTCTTGGGCGCCACCTACTCACCTGAATGCCTTGCTGTAACACATATGCCCCGAGCCTAGAACAATCTCTCACCCTGTGACTGGTATATCTACGCTCAAAACAGCCTCTCTGTTGGCGTGGCTGTGGAAACTGTGCGATACGAGTACTCTGAGACCCACGAGTACATGAAACCCCATGCGAAACCGGTAAAGCAAACTGAACTGGCTGACCCACAAAGCCTCTACCGTGACGTACCCTGCCTTTAAAATAAGGACCAACAGATCTCTCCGCCTGCGAGGCCTCTTTTCCTCCCTGGACTCTCTCTCCTGATCTTGTATGTCCTCTCGCTCCTAGTCCCACATGCCCCCTAACCAGCGAGCGATCCCTACCACTTGCTGAAATGAAACATATGACTCCAACTCTCGATCCATGCAGTACCGAATATCATGCCTGAGCCATTCAATGAATCTACGGACTCTCCCTCTAACTCCAGCAACTAAAGCAGGTGCATGCCTGGCCAAACCACTGAATCTGATGGCATACTCTAGTACTGACATAGTGCCCTGACGCAACTGCTCAAACTCCGCATGCTATGCATCCCGAAGGGACTGAGGTACAAAGTCTCTCACGAACATCTCTGAAAACTGACCCTATGTAAGCGAAGCTGACTCGGGCGGGCTACTGAACTCATATGCCCGCCACCACTGATAAGCTGCTCTCTAAAGCTGGAACATGGTAAAAGCAACCCACTCGTCTCAACAATATTCAAAGTGCGGAGTATGCTTTGGCACTCCTCTAGAAAACCCTGTGCACGCTCTGAAGCCAATCCGCTGAATGTAGGAAGGTTATATCACTTGAACCTTGCAAATCTAAGTTGCTCTCCCTCAGATGTTGCTGCTCTGACCATGAGCTGAACTGGAACCACAGGTTGTGTCACTATGACACCTGGAACCTGACCAACGTGAACCCGCTGCTCTGGAGTGTGGACGGTGGGGGTCTGGGCTCCTCCCCTAGTCGGTGAAGTAGCTGGTGCAACCTGAAATAACCTCTCCTGAGCCAATGTACCAAACATGCTCAGGAACTATGCTAAAGTTCTCCTGAAGTCCGGGGGTAACAACAGGCGCCTCCGGTGCCTGCCCCCCCCCCAACTGGAACTGCTGGCGGCTCCTCAACGGATGCTCTAGTAGGTGTCCTAACTGCGGCACATGCTCCTCGTTGACCTCTGCCTCTGCCCTTAGCGACATCTGCCCCGGGGTAACGTCATCAGGAACTACAGCTCGTGTCCTTACCATCGGTGAGAGAATGGAATGATAGTTTCAAACTTTGAGATCAATGAATTCGAATGATAGGAATGAAGAAAGTGGAATTGTCCTAATAGTTTTGTAGCCTCTCGAAGATAAGTACAGACGTCTCCATATCGATCTGCAAGACTCTACTAAACTCTCTTATGACTCGTAGAACCTATGAACCTAGAGCTCTGATACCAACTTGTCACGACCCAAATTTCCCTCTGTTGGGTATCATGATGGCACCTAATCTTAAGGACTAGGTAAGCCTAATATTCATGGAATAAGTAACAACAATAATAAATAAAAATCTAATAGTCTTCTGCAATGAAGAATTCTTTATACAATGCATATTCCCAAAATTCGGTAGTACAAGTCATAAGCTCTATAATGTTTAGTACGACTTCTAAATACAATTGTTTGGAAGTAAGTAAAAACAGTGTAAATACAGAAAAACGAAGGTGACTCCAAAGTCTGCGAACACGACGACAGGTTTACCTTGAGTCTCCTCAACAAGAATCCGCACAACTACTAACGATCAACACCTGGATCTGCACAATAATGTGTAAAAGTGTAGAATGAGCACACCAGAGTGGTGCCCAGTAAGTATCAAGATAACCTCAGTGAAGTAGTGATGAGGACTAGTCAAGACACCCACTGGTCTAATAAATTAACAGGCATAAATATAGCAATGACAGGGCATGACACCTATCTAATGACTACACAATATAGTTAACAACATAACAACTACAATGTGGAAAGAAATACAGCAATTAACGACGGAACATCATAATAATACACCGAAGGATGAACGGGAACACAACCCAAGTCCGGAAATCACAACACAATAAGGACAAGTAGTAACTCAACACTGCATTAGTTTCCACACCAGGACTTAGCCACAAATACCATTAAAATGGTCAAAATCTTCGAGTGTAAACTTTCACCCGCAAGTTTCGATATTGAAAGCTTTAAGGTAAATCCTTTTTAAAGGGAAATTCTTTTGAAATATAATTTTCCCAAGAGATATCGCTCAGACATAGTTTTCTTCAAGATAAAAGCTTTTCAAATATATTTTTCCAAAGAAAGTGTCCTTTAAACATAGTTTTCATTCAATATGAACATTTTCCAAATAATCTTTTCGAAAGGGATATCCTTCAACATAGTTTTATTTAACATAAACATTTTTCAAATATTCTTTTCCAAAGGGATATCCTTCAACATAGTTTTATTTAACATAAATAATTTTCATATATTCTTTTCCAAGGGAATGTCCTTCAAACATAGTTCCTTTGATAAAATCTACCGGGATCCCATCCCGTAGTTCTGAATTTATCCCACAATATAGAGGATCTCCCGGAATACGTCTGTAGTCCCAAAACAATATGCAGTGCTAGAGGATCTCCTGGAATACGTCCGTAGTCCCAAAGTAAATATGCAGTGCTGGGGGATCTACCCGAATATGTTCGTAGTCCCAAAGTAAATATGCAGTACATGGGGGATCTCCCAGAATACGTCCGTAGTCCAATTTAAGTATGCAGTACAGGGGGGATCTCGCATAATACGTCTGTACTCCCCAATTTGAATATGCAGTACAGGGGGGATCTCCCAGAATACATCCGTAGTCCCCAATTTAAATATGCAGTACAAGGAAGATCTCCCAGAATACACCCGTAGTCCCTAATTTAAATATGCAGTGCAACAAACAAAGACAATAATTATACCACGACAGAAAACTCGTACATCACCACATCAAATACAGAGCAACCATGACAATGACACAAGATACAGCGAATAAATCAATACAAGAACTTTAATTCACAAAGAAACAGTAGAACATCGTTCACAAGGAATAATCACGGCACGGAATACTAATTACAAAAAGGAACAACTCGTCAAGGGAAAAACAAGACAAGCAACAAATCCACAAATTCAAGTCAACAATAAGGAGACAACACAAGTCAAATAAATCCAAGTAAGGACAAGTCAACTACGATATAAGTTATCTAAACCCCTTATGAGGTTGAGCAATTATGAGGGATATTCAACAATTCAATTAATTATAGGAAGTTTATGAAAATATAGCATGATGATAGAGAGGTAAAACCTTTGGTTAAATCAAATTAGAGTCAAGTAGGAGGTAAAGGTGGATCCTAAAGCAATTAGCTCTAATCAAAGCATGTAGAGGGGAAACTAGCAAATAAGAACTCAAGCGTATCAAGAACAACTTCATACAAGGTGAATATAAGGACCTAAGAACCCTAAAAGGTCAAAATTCTACAAATAAATCCGAGCACACACTCGTCACCTCGCGTACACAAACTACAATAAACATAGAAGACTTAAATCCTAAGGGGTATTTCCCCCACACAAGGTTAGGCAAGATAATTACCTCAAGGATGACAACTCGGTACTCTAAAATGGACTTCTCGATGAAAAGGTCTCCAGACGGCTCAAAACCAACTAGAACAACTTCAAAACACACATAAAACTTATAAGGAACTATTTCGGGTAATAAAGCTTCAATCTTTTATAAATTCTAAAAATCGGTCCAAAAGTCGACCCCCAGGCCCACACATCGGAACCCGACAAATTTTACAAAATCCGAATACCCATTCCAATATGAATTCAACCATAAAAAATTTACCAATTTCCGATACCATTTCGTCCCTCAAAATCATGGTTTTTCATTTTAGAAATTTTCTTCAAAAACCAACATTTTTCCCAACCAAAAACACAATTTAAATGATAAAACAAAGACTAAATCATGAAATATGTTAGATTCTAGGTGAAGAACACTTACCCAATCGATTTATGTGAAAACCCCTCAAAGAGTCAATCAAACCTGAGATCCACAAGTCAAGATATGAATATAATGGTCTAACCCTCAATTTTGGAATATGTTCTGTCTGCCCAGGCATTTGTGCATCGCGATAGTGGGAGAAGGGATGCGATCGCGTAGAAGTAAAATACCTTGTGCCAAAAAATTGAGCTACCCGATCGTGTAAGGGCGTATACGATCGCATGTAAGGGGGTAAGTAGTGTTATGCGATCGCGTGAGGAGACGCGCGAATGCGTTTAACAAAAGGCAGTACCTTAGGCGAATGCATGGTACTTGATGCGAACGTGGAGAAGAAATAAACAACAGCCCCCAGCCCATAGTTTCTACTATGCGAACGCGGGGGAGGCAATGCGAACGCGAAGAATAAAAATGCAAGGCTTCGCGAAAGTGAAGTGCTAAAGGCGAACGCAAAGAAGGATTTAGAGGTAGTCGAAAACAAAACATCACGAACACTAAAGGTTGTTCGCGATTGCGAAGGAGAACACCAGAAGCAGAAAAACAACAGTTCAAAAATAGGAGGAATTGACCCGTAGCCCTCCCGGAACACACCCGAGGCCCTCGGGACCCCGTATAAACACACAAACAAGTCATATAACCTAACACGGACTCGTTCGAGATCTCAGATCACATCAAGACACGACGAAACCATGAATCCCACCAATAATCGAACATAGAAACTTTCAAATTTTCAAACTTCTAAACTCGTGCCGAAACCTATCAATTCAACCCGGAATGATGCCAAATTTTGTAAACAAGTCCCAATTCACATAACGGAGCTGCTCCAACTCTCGGAATTGTATCCCGACCCCGATATCCCAAAATGTCCATTGTGGTCAAACTACTCAATTTTCCAACTTTCGCCGAATTGCCTCAAATTACTCCACAGACCTCCAGGACCAAATCCGGATGCACGCCTAAGCTCAAAATCACCATACGAAGTTGTTGACATTATCCAAATATTATTCCGAAGCCGTTCACATAAAAAGTCAAAATTTCGGTCAAATTCCACCGCTTAAGCTTCCGAAACTAAGATCCTTCTTCCAACTCGACTCCAAATGATCCAGTCACTGAATCCAACCATGCACGCAGGGTGATATACACAATGTGAAGTTGTTCAAGACCTTATGCCACCGAACGGAGCTTAATTTCTCAAAACGACCAGGTCGTTACAAGTACTCACACTCTCAGAATACTCAATATCACTGTCTCACACTTTCCACTCATCATGCTCAACCACTCGGTACTGTATATGGCCCATACGGCCCAGGGAAATCCATCTCGAAACATACACAACACTAACTATAAGTCACCCAATACCGAGGAAAAAGGGAAATCCAACCCTGTGGAGAAATCCATCTCCAGGTAGCAAGTACTTCGGACAAATCCATGTCTAGGGAAATCCATCCCTCAATAATATCATCCGCGCTCACAAGGGGTGTGTACAGACTCCGGAGGGGCTCCTACAGCCCAAACGCTATCATAATCATCAATATAACTGCTGCGGTGTGCAGCCCGATCCCATAACTGTCACTCATAAACAAGATCTCAGCCTCTCTCATTCATCACTCTATCGAGTCTCACTCACGGGCTCACAATGTCATGAAACTAGTCCGACAACAATGATATGATGTATCAATACACAACAAATGAAACTGAGATATGATATGAATGCATGAATATGACTGAGTATGAAATATCATTGAAATCAATGAGATGACAGAAAAAAGTGACCACTATGACTCCTAACAATATCAACATAAGGGCTAAACAGGATAAGTAGCATGATTCATAGTTCAGTTACTTAATCACGTGGTGAAAACACAGATATCAAAAAAATAGGGCCACTAAACAATGCCATGAAAACAAAGGAGTCACAATTCACTGGGTGCACGCCCACACGCCTATCACCTAGCATGTGCATAACCTCACCATCAATCACATAGCACGTAACTCGGGGTTTCATACGCTCAACAGTAAGTTTAGAAGAGTTACTTACCTCGAACAAGCCAATTCCAATACCGAGCAAGCCAAGCGATGCTCCAAAATTACCATCACGTACGTTCCGACCTTTGAACGGCTCAAAACTAACCAAAAAAAAATCAAATACATCAAAAAATGCTAAAGTAACCAATCCCAATCGAAAAAGGTCGAATCTTTAATCAAAAGCCCAAAATCGGTCAAAATGCCAACTCGGGCCCGTGCCTTGGAACCCGACAAAACTCATTAAATATGACAACCTATTCAATTATGAGTCCAACCAAACTAGTTTCACTCAAATCTGACTCCGAATCGATGTTCAAAACTCAAAAATTCACTTTATGAAATTTTAGACAAAACCCAAAATTTCACTTTGAAATCATCAATCAAATGCTAAAAACGAAGATGGATTCATGAAATATAACCAAAATCAAGTATAGAAAACTTACCCCAATCCATATGGTGAAAATCTCTTCTAAAAATTGTCCAAATCCGAGCTCCTCAACTCAAAATATGACCAAATGAACAAACATTCGATATTAAGTACTTTTGTCTCGTTTTACGTATCAAATGATCCCAAAACTTGCTTTTGATACCTCCAATGGATTTCTTGTGAAATTTCAGTGATGATAGGCTTTTGAACCACTCCATTTGACCTTATAATGAAGGAGATATGTCGGTTTCAATATTTGGAAATGGTGCAGATTTTTAAATAAGAAGTCAATAGCAATTTCGTAATTAATCTGAAAAATTTGGCAACCCAATTCTTAGTATGATGACCATAAAATTCTTATAAGATGTCCAAATTTGACGATTCTTTTTACTACGGATCCGTAATTAAGATACGGATCTAATGCTTTAACCAAAACAGAAATCAGAGTTCATTTGTTCAATGTGGTACCATTTATGCTTGAAGAAACGATGTCGAAATATAAGAAAAACGAGCGCAACACAACCCAATTCTACCCAAAACTCACCCCGAGCCCCTCGGGACTTCGTACGAACATAACAACAAGTCCTATAACATAACACGAACTTACTTGAGGCCTCAAATCACGCATAACTACATCGAAACGATGAAACACACCTCAAATCGAACTTTCGACTTCCAAAAACTCGCGCCGAAAGATATCAAGCTTCTAGGAAGGAAAAAGTGCTTTTGATTAGAAGTATAGGTATAGCTTGTTTTCCCAATTTTCTTCCCTAGCCAAAAGTGCTATTTTTTCAAAATAGTGGGTTTTCTCTCAATTTGAGGTGTTTGGCCAAGTTTTTTGGGGGAAAAAGTATTTTTGGCTAGAAGTAGAAAAATAGTTTCTCCTCAGAAGCAGAAACAGAATCAATTTTGACTTTTCTTCCTATAAAAAATACCCTTAATAAAATATTATATATACGAAAATAACCTTACTTAGTTTAATTTATTAAGTAATATATAATGACTTATGGGATAAATTTTTGTATTTATTGAATGATTTTTGATATATTTAAATTATCTTGAAATAATAAAGTACTTTTCAATTTCACTTTTTTAATTACTTAAATAAAATAAAAAACTTAATTAGTATCTTTAATAATAAATATTTGTGATTAGTTATCTACTTATATAACATTAACTATTAAGTAAATCTCTTCATGTCTTTGTTCTTAATTTGACACTTAAAAGCACTTTTAAAAAGCTTGGCCAAACATAAATTGTTGTTAAAAAGTACTTTTTAATTCATTAGCCAAACACAAAACTGCTTTTCTCCAAAAGTACTTTTTCGAAAAGCACTTTAGAAAAAAACACTTCTCAAAATAAGTTAATTTTTCCAGTTTGACCAAACAGGCTAATAGTGTTGAGAAGCTAGAAAAAACAACTTCTTTCCAATAGCATTCTTTTGAAAAAAATAAACTTAGAAACAGTTTCTAAAAGCTTGGCCAAACACTAATTGATGCTCAAAAGTACTTTTCAAATTGATTAGCTAAATACAAACTGCTTTTTACCAAAAGTACTTTTATAAAAAGCACTTAAAAAAATATTTTTTAAAATAAGCTGATTTTAAAAACTTGGCCAAACAGGCTATAAATAGTGCAGTGTGGCTAATGATGATTCATTTTGTCGGCCTTAACTAGTTCGTGATTAAGCATTCTACAAATGATGATTCATTTGGTCATTTCAGTCTAATTTTGTGCTCAATTCTCTATCATGTCCTTATATCTGGTAATGCACGCTCCATAAATTAGCGAGGGTTACATAGTCATTTTATACCTATACAACCAGCGACCGCCGCTATACAATTTTATCTTCTGTGATTCTCTCTTTTCAGTATTCTCAACTTATTCTCCGGGATATACTCGTTTCTCCATGGGTTTTGCAGTACCTTTGCATTCATAGCTCAAATTAAATAAACTTCCATTTGTGAATGTTCAACTATCTTCTTTATAATTTGGACTTCTTCCCTGCTCTAACTTTGTCTCATCAAGGTAATCACTTCGGACCAGTTTACTTCCCTGATTTGTACTTTGAGGCTTCATCTCCGCTCTTCATCTGGTAGGAATTTGCATGTTAGATAAAAAATCTGTTTGACTTCCCCTATTTCAAAATTTACATAGTTGTCGAACCTCTGAATAAATGGGTTTCTGCTGCTTCATTGGAACTGAAGAAAGGGGGAAAACTATAACGATGCTTGCTTTGAATTTTAGGGATTTTTACGGGAAATTATTGCGAAAATTGGTGTGGATTTAAGAAGTTTTACGGAAATTTTATTGTGAAAATTGGTATGTAGAAATTTTTTTTATTATTCTTTGTGGCAGGAAAAGGGGTTAGTTACGTCCTTAGGGCTCTGTGTGTTGAAGATTTTCTGTTGTTTGCATCAAAACTTATGGTACAATTTTTTCAATTTTAGTGGTAATGCACTACCTTGGGCAAACCTTTAAATCTAAGTTTTGAATAATGAAGCTTTAGAATGCACTCATTTCCAACACTGAAAGGGGAAAATTGGATTACTGTAATAAACACTTTTGTTGGTTATTACACATTGACATATGATAACATAATAGTAAATCTGATAGGCCAGGGGAAGAGATGACTTTCGTTAATCATGCTATAAGAGAATTATATTTTGTTGTAGGTGGTGTTCCACATGTGTCTTAATTATCTGTCGATCTTCTTATTGAACTACCTTCTCCAAATGGTTCACACTATTATAGATTACATTTATGTCTCTTTCCCTTGGATGGACTGATTTGTCAGTAATGCAACCGGCATTTAGCTATATAAATGGGCTGCTTCAGATGAAAGGGAAAATTAATCAAAGAATGAGACTTCTAAGAGGAAGAACACCTTGGAAGACCCTGCCAATTTGGGAAATATTTAGCATTATGCTAGGAAGGTATTAAGCTAATCCACTTGAACTTACTTAGTAATATTGAAATGAATTAATTGTAGAAATGGATAGCTTTAAGAAATACTTGTTGTCTTTTATCCTAATTTCAAGAAGTTTTTGTAACACATTGCCTTTGCTTTTAACAAGACAAATATTAGGCCTATCTTTTTTGACTGCAATGGTACTAAGATGACTGAGGATAATGTGAACGAATCCCTTGGTAAAGAAGTCATCTCAGTTTTGAATGGTTATTATACATAGTATAATTTTCTACCTTTAGTTTCAAATTGATGTCATTTCTTTAATTTCAATTCCAGAAAAAATTTCAAAAGCATACTATATATTTTCTAGCGTTGGAAAATGTAGAACAAGTGTAACTGGGTTTAAAATATTGAAAGATAAATGTATTGTATTGAAAGAAGACGAAAGTAAGGAAAAAAATAGATTGAAGTCTCTGCTTCAACATAAAGTACATATGAGTCTAGTTGATGCTTTGATTAGAGCTCTTGTGATTTTATTAATAGTGATTTTATTTCCACCGTGGCTTCGGCATAGAAATGAAAGAAAGAGATAAGAGAGTCCTTGTTTCTTTCAAGCCACAGTGCTAGCAAAGCATCTTTAAGCTTAACAAACACATATGTCATAATCTTCCACCATTCACAAATCCTTATATTATGTGCTAAGCTGAAATGACAAAACATAACTGAGAGGGGAAATGAAGACCAAAGCAAAAGATGTAGCTCGACAGAGAAAGATAATCAACTCCACTAATGAGACCTCTTCTTTCTCCCCTTGTTACAAATAAAAAGTCAAAAGGAAAAGAGATCTAACAGAAAAGCATTTAGTTCTATAAAACATCTAATTATGTGTCCTACAATTTTGGGAAACTAATATAGAGTTACAGATTACACATAGAACTTATTAGTGCGACCAATAAAAAGTAAGGATAATTGCCTTCAAGCAAATCTATGGTTTGCGGTTTTCCCTATGAATGGGTTTGAAGTTTCTTTGGTTGAGTGAAGTTATATAGTAAAGTATCCTTGGCCATTTAACTTAACATAAGTTGAATATTACAGTTGTTTCTAAAAACAGTATGATGTTTTATACTTCAATACCACACAAGAGAGGGGTGATTTGTGTGGTGTCCAATTTTTTAAGTGTTGTCTCAATAGAAGAACCTGGTTCTTCTTGGTGTTCCAACTTCTACTTGTACGAAATAATAAATGCAGTAAAGTAAAAACACAAAGATTTTTACGTGGAAAATACCTGGCTCAAAAGGTGAAAAAACCACGACCTACTCCTCAGTAGGATTTTCCCGAACTCTTCACTACAACTCTGAGCCAAACAGCATTTACAAAATAAACTCTTTTTTAAACCTAAGGACTAACTCTAATCCCTTTTTAGCAACCTATCCTCTAGCTAATTGCGACAAGCTTCAAGTTAAATCTAACTTGAACAATGTGTACCTATTACAATTGCTTCTAATAAAGCTAAAAGATACAATGTCAAATCACCTACTACCCAACTAAACTCGAAAGACAAACAGATGGAACTGGTTCGTCTAGCTGGTTAGTAGCCTTTGTATCTCACAAGGATTCTGCTTGCAAAATTTCTTTGGTAATTTTGCCTTCAGTTCTTGCTTCAAATTCTGTCTTTGTGCGAATGATTATTCAGTAGGAATACTTCAACATTATATAGCGCCAGAAGTTAAGATGTTCTTGTTTAGTTATAATGCAACTCTTCCTTGGTGGAAGAGTTTGTTATTATCTCAACTTCCTTCCTTTATTTCTGTCCTTGTTGAACTCGAACTCTAACTTCTTATCAATTTGCAACCTTTTCGCATTTGGAGACAACCTCTTAGTTCATGGATAATTCACAGATCACGTTTATCTCCTGTGCATGTACGGTTATTGTGCCAATTCGTTCGTTATAGATGTTTGCCCTGATGGACATGGTTCAACTGGGTAGGCATTTTTCAATCTTCAAAACCATGCAGTGACTTGGGTCAACAAATTCCCCCCTTTTGTTGATGACAAACTTTGTGCTCAACCCTATATAAATTTCAAACACTATGTATGGTTTTAAGCATTTATCATGGATAAACCAAGTTCATTAGGTTATAAATATCACAACTTATGAAATTTTGGAAACAACACATATCTTCCCCCTTTTGGCATCATGGAAAAGTTGCAAAATGATAAACTTACCAGAGTTGTTAACAATTACTCATGGCCATTGAGACAACTGCAGGTACAAACATGATTAATCATCAAAAGAAACCAATAAATGTAAGCTATCTAAGAAACTGAGACAAGTCAATAACAAAAATAGCAGAATTCATTTATTAGTACGCAATTCAAGCACCATACAACAAAACCTAAAGCAGTCACTACCATGAGCAAAAATAACAAAAACAGAAACAAAAAAACTGGGGAAAGAGGGGTTTTGGTAGCTCTGGAATTCCTAAGGTTGGGAAGGGGCAGATGAGGTTGGGGTCTTTTCTTGAAGAAGAGAAAGCATTTGTTGAATAACACCTTCATTTTTCTCCTTCTCCTTGGCTAGTTCAGATCTGAGAGCATCCCGCTCAGATTCAACCTCATGAAGGCGAGAATTCAATCAAAGGATCTCCGCATCCTTTATCTCTCCTTTCTGCACCAATGACCTGACTTTGCTATTGACTGGCTGCTTCCGAGATGAACCAGGTTCATCCTCAGGAACATTGACAATATAATCACATGTCAGCAAAGTGTCTTCCCAAAATAATCCTTAGCATTAGCCATCTCGTCTCATCATCAACATTAACAGCCTCAATAGGCTCTCCTAACTTTGCCTTTCCCTTGGCCGCTTTCTTTTTCTTTCTCTCTCTCAGAACCCTTTCTAACTCCTCTTCTCCTTGTCGAACAGTACTTCTTGTAGCACGAACCTTTGGGGCAGAAACATCAGCAGATATTGACACTTTTCTTTTCTTTGGGATAGTAGCCTTCTTTGATTTTGAGGTTCTTTTCCTCTTGGTATTGTAGGACTCTCCCAGCTTCCTCAGCATCTCAGCCAATGTCTCCTCGACAGATGAACCAGGTTCATTTGTTGATTTTTCTATGCTCTCTAAACCTGTTGCTCCTTCCCCAGCAATACTTCCCCCTAAATTTGTGACTCCTTCATTTCTCACATGAGTGGGTCCACAAATAGCCAACGTGGCACCATCCTCCCCAGATTCCCTTACAAAACCTCTTTCTCCCTCTCTCTCAAGATTTTTTCCCAATTTTCTTTGCCTATCTGGCACTTCTACATCAACAACTGACCCAACCAACACAAACTTGTTTTCAGTAGTAGCAGTTTCAGAATCAACTTCAAGATTACCTTGCTCAGAACTGGATGAACCTGGTGCTTCATCCTCATTAGCGGATTTGAAGGATTCACTTGAAGATTCAGACATATGAACCTCGTTGCCTTTAAGAATTTCCTCCAAGAATTTTGCACGAGATCCAGAAGCAACTAATTGTCTGGCCAAAACCTTTACTCTTCGTGCCCTGGGGGGTGGAGGGTTAGGTGTGGGTTCAAGAACTGGAGGGTTTTGGGGATATGAAGATCTGTTTGGTGAATGTGAACTGTAAACTGAAGTAGAATTAGGACTAGAATTTTCTTTCCCGTGATCAGAGTTTGTGTAGGAAGATGAATCAGGGGTGGTGAAGACATTGTTATGTATGTTTGGAAGTAAAGAGATGATCAGTTTTGGTTAGAATAATAACGAACTTGGTTCGACTTATTATGTTATTAAGAGGTGAGGTAATGATGGCCCTTTTATAAGATATGGCTATTAATTATACAACGGGCAGAACTCAAGTGGGAGTCTAATAGATGTAGGAGTGTCATTAATTAGACAGTTAAGAGTTCCCTACCTCTAGGCTAATTGAGTACCGATGGGACTTCTTGGAACGGGTTCATTTAGAGATAAGTACAAAGAATTTGAAATGAACCAAATATAGATAGAATCCTGCTCATGTGTGACTGTAATTAATTCAATAATTCTATGGAGATGAGCACGTACCTTGTCAGTCAAATGAACCAACAGGGATGAACCAGGTTCATCGTGTTAAAGTCTTTAATTTGCCTCAATTTACAAGGATAGAAAAACATCATTAGCAACCAGAGAATCATATTAATACATGGCAAGAGAGTATGACTGTAAAGTCATGATGATGGGCAATGATTAGTCTGGTTGATTATCTATGTTAGTGTTTCTAGCCAAAAAAAATATTTCTTTTCTTTTTAATTAAGTGATCTTAATCATCCCTAATTCAAGTCGGTTTCTCTCAAAATGCTCCCTACTTAGTGATTTAGTAAAGATATCTGCAATTTGTTGGTCAGTAGCACAAAATTCGATTGAGATCATTCTTTTTTCATATTTATCCCTTAGGAAATGATGTCTAACATCTATGTGCTTAGTTCTTTTATGATGAACCGGGTTCTTCGTCATACTTATTGCACTAGTGTTGTCACAGAAAATAGGAATGCATCCAACCTATATACCAAAGTCCATGATTTGTTGCTTGATCCATAGAAACTGAGCACAGCATGAGGCTGCAGCCACATATTCAGCCTCAACAATAGACAAGGCTACTGAATTTTGTTTCTTGGTGGCCCAAGACACAAGGCAGGAGCCCAAAAAGTGAGCCATGCATGTACATTTCCTATCAATCAGGAAACCTGCATAATCAGCATCAGCATATCCTACAAGGTCGAAATTACTACATTTAGGATACCAAAGGCACAAATCAGTGGTGCCTTTCAAATATCTCAAAATTCTCTTCACTGCAGTTAGGTGGGACTCCTTTGGATTTTCTTGAAACCTGGCACACAGTCCTAAACTGAACACAATATCAGGTCTGCTGGCAGTGAGATATAATAGAGACCCGATCATCCCTCTGTATAGCTTCTGATCAACGGATGAACCGGGTTCATCCAAATCTAATTTTTTTGTTGTGGCTATGGGGGTATCTATTTCCTTTGAGTCTTCCATTTTAAATTTCTTGAGCAATTCTTTCACATACTTTTGTTGATGAATCATTGTTCCATTTGAATTTTGCTTGATTTGCAAGCCTAAGAAGAATTTTAGCTCACCCATCATACTCATCTCAAACTCACCCCCCATAAGTATAGCAAACTCCTTACTCAATTTTTCAGAAGTCGCCCAAAATATGATATCATCCACATATATTTGCACAACCAGGAGTTCTTTACCCTTTTCCTTTAAGAACAAGGTGCTGTCAATTTTACCTCGTTTGTATCCATGTTCTAGCAGAAATTTTGATAGACGCTCGTACCATGCTCTTGGTGCTTGTTTGAGACCATAAAGAGCCTTGTCAAGTTTGTATACATGGTCAGGTGACTCCTTGCTTTCAAAACCTTGAGGTTGTCTGACAAATTCATCTTCCTTCAAATAGCCATTGAGGAAGGCACTCTTAACATCCATCTGATGGAGAGTGAATTCCATGTGTGCAGAAAATGTTATAAGAAGTCTGATTGCCTCCAGTCTTGCCACAGGGGCAAAGGTCTCATCATAGTTAATTCCCTCTTCTTGACTGTATACTTGAACAGCCAGTCTAGCCTTGTTTCTTGTAACAGTTCCATCCTCATCAAGCTTGATCCTAAAGACCCACTTTGTGCCAATCATTGATCTGTCTAGTGGTATGGGTACCAAGTGCCACACTTGACTTCTTTCAAATTCATTCAGCTCTTCTTGCATGGAATTTACCCAGTCAGCATCCTGTAGGGCTTCACCAATGTTCTTTTGTTCAATCAAGGATAGAAAGGCATCAAACGCACACATATTTTTCAAAAAGGATCTTGTTTTGATTCCAGATGTTAGATCTGTTATGATGTTCTCAAGAGGGTGGGAACTCTGATATCTGTGTGGTTTGAGAACCAACGGTTCACTTCTGGATAGTCCCATGGTGTCTTGTTGTTGTGGAACAGGATCAGGGCCAAGGTTCACATGTTGAGTTCCCCCTGTCGTGTTGCTTGGGGTAGTTGGACCTGGTCCATCACCTGTTCCATCTTCCATGTTTGCTTCAATGTTTTCACTGCTTCTCACCAGTCCAAGCTCCTCATCTTCTGGTTCCTGTCTCTCAGCAAGAGTGTTAGTTTCATCAAAGACAACATGTACACTTTCTTCTACACACATAGTTCTTTTATTATACACTTTATAAGCTTTGCTATGTGATGAATATCCCAAGAATACTCCCTCATCACTTCTGGGATATAATTTTCCTAGGGAATCTTTGCCATTATTGTGCACAAAGCACTTGCATCCGAAAGCCCTAAGGTGGGATATGTTGGGCTTTCTCCCTTTAAGTAATTCATAAGGGGTTTTCTCTACCAGAGGCCTAGTCATGCATCTATTTATTATATAACATGCAGTGTTTATTGCTTCTGCCCAGAAGCTATGAGGTAGTTTTCTAGAAAGAAGCATGGTTCTTTCCATATCTTTAAGAGTTCTATTCTTTCTTTCAACAATCACATTTTGTTGTGGGGTTCTAGGAGCAGAAAAATTGTGATTGATACCATGTTCATCACAGAATTCAACAAACTTTGCATTATCAAATTCAGTACCATGATCGGATCTTATTGATGCTAGTTGATTTCCTAACTGATTTTGAGTTTTCTTAACAAATGAGGTGAACATATCAAATGCTTCATCCTTATATGTCATAAATAAGGTCCAAGTGAACCTTGGATAGTCATCAACTAGCACCATTACATATTTCTTACCACCTCTGCTCAGAGTTCTCATAGGACCACATAGGTCCATATGAACCAGTTCCAACGTCCTGGTAGTACTGACCATTTTCTTACTTTTGAAAGAAGATCTTACCTGGTTTCCCCTTGCACATGCCTCACAAACTTTGTCTTCCTTGAACTTAATGTTAGGAAGCCCTACCACTAAGTCTTTAGAGACTAGTTTGTTTAGCTAATTTAGACTTGCGTGACCAAGTCTTTTGTGCCACAGGAGGGGATTACTGTCCAACACACTTAGGCAAGTGAGTTCATTTTCAGACAGTGTGGACAAGTCTATGACATATATGTTATTCATTCTTTTTCCCTGCAAAACAATCTTGTCATTAAGCAGGTTAATCACAAAATATTTTGTGGAAGTAAAGACAACCAGGTTATCTCTGTCACACAGTTGTGACACACTGATCAGGATATATTTCAAGCCATCTATCAGATACACATGTTCAATGGATCGTGTTTCATCTTACCTACCTTAGCAACCCCAATAATTTCACCTTTCTTTCCATTTCCAAAGGAGACATTTCCTCTCACTTGAACCTACAAAAAGAAATCAGGGGTTAGTTTTAAGAACCCAAACTAGTTTGGGTCCTTTTCTATGAGATAATGGATGAATCAAGCTTTTTCTAGCCCAATTTGGTAGCCAATTTTTCTTTTTAACAAAACTCTCATTTTTTCGACTGGCCTGCTCTTTTGCAGTAAACTCAATTTTGTAGTGGCCAGTATTACCACAATGGGTGCAGATTTTATTCTCAGGGAGAGTGGGATACTTTCTTTTGGGATCCCACTTGGGCAATTGACTCCCGAATCCAATCCCTCTCCGGTTGTTACTATGATTCTCTTGAAGCCATATCAAGGCATCAGAGGATTTATTCCATTTACAAGTTCGATCTAATTCATGTTTGACTTTGCCAAGTTCTTCTTTAAGAGTTCTTATCTGTTCATCCTTGGCATACATTTTATCTTTTAGTTTTCCCACATTTTCTTCTAACATGATATGAGAATGATCAACAACCTTTTTACTTGATCCTAGCTTTAGCTTTAAGTTTTCAGATTTTAGTTCTAGAATCTCAGTTTCAAGTTGACTTACCTGGTTCACCAAGATAGTGTTTTTCTTTTCAGATTCACTAAGTCTGATTCTAGGTTCATGCATTTTGCTTTTAGCATTTCACATTTTGTAGAGAATTGTTCCTTCTCTTTGGTTGTTTCTTCAAAATTATCCATGAAATCAAGTAGCAACTCAGAGAGTTTTTTCCTTAGATAGGAACTTTATTTTATTTTTAAGATGGGAGATACTTACCTCTGGTTCTTCATGTGATTCCTCATCGGATTCTCCAATTTCCATGAGCGCCTGATCTTCATTCTCACCATCTTCTGATTCTTTATATGAACTTTCCCCCCAAGAAGCAACCATAGGTTTTGTTGTGGTTTTCTTGGGTTGGACCTGTTCCTTCTTTCATATCTCTCATTTTTCTATTCCACTTCCCACTGAGGACAGTTCTTGATAAGATGGTCAGTCTTTCCACACTTGTAGCATCCCTTGTTGGTTTCCCTTTCTAGATCTTTTGCTTTGTTGTAATTTCCTCCTCTAGAGATGCCCTTCTTCCTTATTAGAAAGTTTCTGAATTCTGTGGTAATCATGGCCATCTCATCTTCCTCAAGATCTTCTCCCTCAGTGATTCTCAGTGCTAGACTCCTCTCCTTCTTTGGACCATCCATCTTCATTGTCATCCTGCTAAGCTCATAGGCTGTAAGGTTTCCAATTAGTTCATCCAATATGAGGGTTGACATATTTTTGGATTCCTGGATAGCAGTGATTTTGCTTCCTCAGGAGATTGGTAAGAACCTTGTCAGGATCTTCTCTACCCTGTCCTCTTCAAGAATGACTCTACCAAGAGACTTGAGTTCATTTGTAAAAGTTGTGAACCTTGTGTACATCTCTGTATTGTCTCTCCTTCTTTCACAGTGAAGTTTTCATACTGTGAGTATAGAAGAGTACCTCTTGATCTTTTTACCTGAGGTGTTCCTTCATGGGCTACTTGCAAGGTATCCCAGATTTCTTTGGTAGTGGTGCAGCTTTGGATTTTGCTATACTCGTCTGGGCCTAGTCCACACACTAGCCACTTCTTGGATTTTGCATTCTTTTCCCATTTCTTCAGATCCTCAGCAGTGCAGTCAACTCTAGTATTTGGTACATCTATACTTCAGTAGTCTTCATCATGGTAGCTAGAGGACCACGAGTGACTATGTCCCAGAGTTCATATTATTCTCCGATCAGGTGGTCCTTCATCATGTTCCTCCACCAAGTAATACTGGCCATTGAAGAGTGATGGCCTTGCAGTTGATTGACCCTCCCAGTTTCCAGGTGGTGCACTCATTTCGATCTTTTCCAAGGTGTTAGCCTTTTCAAGGATAACCTTCTCTGATACCAGTTGATGTTTTATACTTCAATACCACATAAGAGGGGGGGTGATTTGTGTGTTGTCCAATTTTTCGAGTGTTGTCTCAATAGAAGAACCTGGTTCTTCTTGGTGTTCCAACTTCTACTAGTGCGGAACAATAAATGCAGTAAAGTAAAAACACAGAGATTTTTACGTGGAAAATACCTGGCTCAAAAGGTGAAAAACCACGACCTACTCCTTAGTAGGATTTTCCCAAACTCTTCACTACAACTCTGAGCGAAACAACATTTACAAAATAAACTCTTTTGTAAACCTAAGGACTAACTATAATCCCTTTGTAGCATCCTAGCCTCTAGCTAATTGCGACAAGCTTCAAGTTAACTCTAACTTGAACAATGTGTACCTATTACAATTGCTTCTAATAAAGCTGAAAGATACAATATCAAATCACCTCCTACAACCAACTAGCCTCGAAAGACAAACAGATGGAACCGGTTCTTCTAGATGGTCAGTAGCTTTTGTATCGCACAAGGATTCTGCTTGCAAAATTTCTCTGGTAATTTTGTCTTCAGTTCTTGCTTCAATTCTGTCGTTGTGCGAATGATTCTGCAGTAGGAATACTTCAACATTATATAGCGCCAGCAGTTAAGATATTCTTGTTTAGTTCTAATGCAACTCTTCCTTGGTGAAAAAGTTTGTGTTTATCTCAACTTCCTTCCTTTTTTTCTGTCCTTGCTGAACTCGAAATCTAACCCCTTATCAATTTGTAACTTTTTCGCATTAGGAGACAACCTCTTAGTTCATGGATAATTCACATATCACGTTCATCTCCTGTGCATGTACGGTTCTTGTGCCAATTGGTTGGTTCGAGATGTTTGCCCTGATGGACCTGGTTCAACTGGGTAGGCATTTTTCAATCTTCAAAACCATGCAGTGACTTCGGCCAACACAGTATAAGTACTACTGAATATGTTCCATCAAATATTTTCTCTTAGCCCATTAAAAATGAATTAAAAGTGGTTTGCTGGATGGCAATGGAGAAGAAGAATGATAGGATGCTGAAGTTGCTGTAAATTGTGCCTTAATGAGGGGCTTATCACCATCAACCAGATGACTAAAGGCTTTGGGAGGATCAAGGATGAGCTTGATGATCTGGCTCTTTGGATCAATTCAAGTTTTATGCGGAGCATGCTAAAGAAAGAAGTTGGCTGTTACCGTCCTTTGGGTTATCTGATGATGCATCTTAAATGAGAAAATCATATACATTAGCTTGTTACATCTCTGTTTGTTGTTCATTGATGCCTTCTTTAAGTAGCATGTGCCGTTTTATTGAGACTGCTGGATAGAGTATAACTCTTTCTTTTGAGTTTCTTGTATGATGGATATTTGTTGTTGTAAAACCTATGCCTCTCTTGTTCATTTAGTGTAGTAGTAAACACATACTGTATTACCCTTACTGTCTTCCATAAGGGTGTTATTACAGATTATTAACAATAATCCTGCATTTCCTGAAGTTTAATAAATTTTTGGTCAATTGTACATTATTTACTTGCTTCATGCCATTTGCTTGTCGATAGTTGATACTTTATGGAGAAATAGAAGTAAAAACTGTATGAGCATTTACATCTGCAAGCACATTTTGGTTGTTCAGACATGTTAGCTACCTGGTTGTAATCGTTATTTGTGGTTGACTAAATATTGGTAGCTTTGTAGATTTATTTTTTATGTCCTCTTCTGCAGATATTGTGCCATTTTACCATTTTGTATGATGTATCTAAAAACCTATTGGTTATTCCAAGCAGAAGGCTTAATATGTTGGGCCCGTGCGATAACACAGGCAACCTTCGTCTAGTATTAATAAATGTGTCACAATTTGCAAGTTTCACCTCGATATTTGATATATGGATTATTGATCCTTAGTGAAATTAAATATTCAAGAACTTCACGGGGTGTGGAAGCACATAAAATTGTCACTTAAAAACCATTCAATATCCTTTTGTTTGTTGTTTTCTAAAGGTGTTATCTCCTCATATTTTTATCCTATATTTCATGACATAATTCACATATTTTTGTAAAGTTTTCTTGTAAGCTGCAAAGCAAAGTACAGTTTACATGAGGGTCCTCTCTCACATTAGCTTTATCTAGTCCCATCCTTCATGTATTTTAATTAGTAATTACTCCCTTCGTTTATAAAAGATTGGGCATTATTTAGTAACTTGAAAGCTTTTATAACAAAAAAAAAAAAAATCTATGACTTGTTTAAGATCATAAGTTTCAAAAATTTTATAGTCATATAAATATTATGGTATATTAAAATTATAAATTTCAAAAAAAATTCTCGCTTTATTAAACTTTGTGTCAAGTAAGACAAACAAATTGAAACAAAGAGAGTACTAATATAAAAGGCATGGTGCATGCATAACTCCGCAGCACAAAGTGGATTTCATTTTTATTTTATTTTTTAAAAAAGAAAGAAAGAAAGCACCACATCAGTATTTTTTTTATTTTCACTTGACGTCAGTTACCTTATTCGAGCCCCGAAAAATCTGAATTCGCATTGCATAGGGCCGGCCCGTTAAAGAAAAAAACATTTCTTATTAGTGGACAAGTGAGATCTTTGGTATGCATGCCCTAGAGCAGCTCAAACAAAGAAGAGTCTGATTCGGTCTGAACTCAAATACGATCCGCTCATCTGTTGCCAGGTCCGGAAATGGCGACAGGCATATTTTTCGTTCCCAAAACTCAAATCGGAGGCATCTGGTTAATGATGGATGAATCCTGTCCATCCCAAATATTAGCCATTCTCTAGGGAATAACAAATGGAATTCTTTAATTTGTACACAATCAATTGATTAATTATAACTACGTTATTAGAGAAATTGCTGAAACCAAGTTTCTACCAGTTTCTGGATATGTTCGACGTGGCATGGTTTTCCGTACAGTTCATATTTTCATGTTGGAAGTGCAGTTCTTCTAAGATTAAAAAATTTATTGCAGTCAAATCTCTATATATAATTTAAAAAAAAACCCGAATATTATAACATATAGAAGTAATTTGCACGATTTCTACGGCCAATTAGATTCTATGTTTGTGAGGAAGTTAATACCTTGCCGCTGTCTTGACAATTATTTAATTTATTTTTGTTGACGTTTTATCAGGTTACAGGATACATGGTAAAAATCTTCTTGGATGAAATTTTAGATTATATTAATCAATAATTTTTATTTTATTTTTGATAGCCTCATAAAATATACTATAATTAATTATATTCGATCTTTCCAGAAATGTCAACTATCAATCAAGCCTCCACGTATACCAATCAAATGGGAAGAGCATAAAGCATTCGGAGGACCATATTTTCTTGGAAAATTCTAGAATTTGAAACCTTTAAATCCGTCAATATAATGCTAAGAGAGAGTCAAGTAAATTCAAAAACCTTAAAAATATGCCAAAGAGTTTATGATTTGAGCATCGTGTGTTAATAAGTTTTACGCTATCAAATTAGTTTAAACTATAACATGTAATTTACATACCAATTATGATAATATAACTTATAAAATAAAGTAATAATCTATTACAATTTGTTAATGGCACTAATCATGTAGAAATTATATACTGTCAATGTATATAATAACGATAACTACAACAATAACAAATCCAATATATAATTTTACAAAAAAGTCTACAAAGGATAATGTATATGCAGACTTTACACGTACGACCTTACGAAGATAGAAATTAAAATTATTTCCGATATACTGTGGATGAATTGCATGGATTGCATGGTTGTCAGATGTACGTGTGCATGACCTTGCTCTAAAATAGTACTGTCAATGCTGTTGGTACACCAGTCCTATATAATACTAATATAATGATCCTGGATTTCTTAAAATAGAAACAACAAAATGCCATCCACTAATACTTTGGCTCTTTTATCTAAAATTAGCTATGGACCTCATCAATTTCTTCAAAAAAACCATTATTAACAAAATAATTATATTCAAGGGTTTGTTAGAGAAATCGAACAACTCGCAATAAAATATCGATAATACACTACTATTTGATAATAAATTCACCTAAACTGAACACATGTACATCTGCTGATCGATTTTATAACGTAAATTAAACTAACAATTTTGGCAACCATTCACAAGCAAACTCTAAGTTTTGGACAAGTTGTTACCAATTCAATTATTCAGATGTAAGCATTCGTTAAATTATAAGTATCATAAAATATAAAAAAAAATTATAAGTTTTAAACCTACTCTACTATTTGGACAAGTAGTTATCGGTTTGAATAAATGAGATTATGAATTCGTTAAATTTAATAATGTTTCTTGAACTAATCGCATAATCAGCATTTTAAACTTCATTTTTTACTTGAAATATGCTTTCATGACACCAAACACTGAGACATTAGCCTATGATTGTGGTTTTTTCAATGTGATTAGCATATCATAAGGTTATGTGTTTCTCAGTAAAAGTTTCCTTATCTGTTTGGCTTATTCTATATTGGTACGTACATACCTAACTGTCATTTCAAATGAATTTCGGAATATATTCATGTAGATTTTTCAGTTCATGTCCAAAGAGATCTTTAAAATGTTGACTAAACGCTTCTAAGGGAACGAGTTTGAATCATGTCACCCCAATATCAGAGTTCAGTACTTTGCAGTTACACAAATGTCTTACAGAAAGATAAATTAATAGGTTTGTGTAATTATAATATGTTGGTCGCGTACGTGATTATCCATATTTTGATAGAGTTTAATTTTTATGCAATGTCAGTATTAAATTTTTTTATACCATTTGATTATCTAAAAGATAGCAACCATTATAAGTCACTGTTTCTGTAACTTAAAAGATAATGAACCGTGTGATCTTATCTAAAAGTTTAAAATGTTAGAAAATGTACACTATTATATTGTTACTTAATTATGTTTTTAATACGTCCCTCACGTCCATCAGGTATGCGGAATCTTTTTCATAGGAGAAGTTCATGTACCATATATGCATGTTGATGTTGAACTCTTTGTGAGATAAATAAAGAATTGATATATGCAATATCCATTGCTAGAGAGAGAAAGACCAACTTCTCTTTAACTCGGAACTAACACCACAACCACCCAGGAATGGCGACTTTCCCACCCCTAGACAGTGACGAAGTCAGAAAATTCAAGAGTGTTCAAATTTTGAACACCCTTTGCTAGTAGGATATTCAAGGAAGTTCAAAGTCTATTTTTAATCAATAACAAGTAATATTTAATTTTATACGTAGTATAATTTTCCGGCGAAGGGTGGTCAACAACATAACTTCGCCCCTGCTCCCAAATAGAGACC